>JAUMHR010000035.1:2299622-2311351 GCA_032361145.1 Enteromius fasciolatus
GTTGAGAACCCCAACAATCTATTTCTTTACAACCTTGTTTCTTTTCGATGTTGTACTGAATTCTGTGACCCAACCCCAAACTTTTTTTTAGCCGTGTTGATTACTATTTGTATAACCCAAGCTAAAACAATGCTCTTTTGTAGCAAAAACCATGGTGAATTTGTGTTTACCATGAAATAACTATAATAATCATGTTTATTGGGGTTTTTTTTATGTTCCTAAACTACTCTCAGTACTAGAGTCATATAATTTGGTGGGTCACATAATTCGCCAAATGAATAAATCGGCACCGAATGAATGGTCTAATAACTAACCCATTAAGACTCCCTTACCGCCACCTACAGGCATAACAATGTAACCTGCAATAAAAGCACTTAAAAATGGCTAACGCAATATTTTTATATTATAAAATAGTATTTATTTAAAAATAATATACATTACAAACTATATTTTATTTTAACATGTTCTTCCTCTAATTTGTGTTAAAAAGTAATCCCTTAAATATTAGCATTAATTTTAATGCAAAGTAAAACGATTGCATTATGATTGCTATTGTAACTGCAATACAATTATCTGTAACTTGTTTGAATTAAATTCTTTACATTTACAAATGAAATGCTGTTTTTTTTCTATTAAAATATTTATTGATGTGCTCATATTCAAATTTTCCAGTCAATGCATAATTATCATGTTCTACTTGATACCATTTTATTTTGTTAATTATATATATATATATATATATATACACAATTTTTTTTCTGTGAACTACCCATGTCATGTTACTGTACTTTTATGTTTTGTGAATAAATACAATGAGTGAAGTAACTAAATTTGTGTGTAGTATAAATTATTAGGCTTACATAAACGTAGGCTTATAGCAACGCTACAACTAAGGTGAAATGTAAAAAAGCACTGGTAATATGATTAATATTCAGATTTAACACTGTAAAGAAAACGTTTTGATGGCAGCATGTAAAGTACCAGTTTGGACGTGGTAAGTACGTTTTTAAAACGTTGGACGGAGACATTAGAACGTTATAAAAACGTTAATAAAACGTTTCTGCAACGTTGTGAAAAAACGTATTTATAACGTTTAAAAAACTCGACATTTGTCGTATTAAATACGTAGGAAAAAAACGTTATCACAACTTTTTCACAACGTGAAAAAAACGTTTTTACAACGTTATTGTGTTTGCTGAGCAAGCTTTGTTTTGCTTAATTTTTTCAAGATGTGTTTTACATGTTCACAAGTTCCTGCTAATATCATTTAAGCACAAAATAAAAAGTGCCTTTTTTTAGTAATTTATAAGCTCAGTGCATTTTTGTTGTTTTTCTTTTTTTAATATATATATGTAATGTTTAAAATAACTACAAGTGCACTGCTGCAAATACATCATTTGAAAGGTCCAAATTATGCTCTCACTAATCAATTCTATAAGTCAATTTTGACCATGAACACAAAAAAGCTCTTCAGAAGACATAAGTGTCAACATCCTACTCAAGTTATTTCTCTTCAAACAGTGCAGTGTAGAATTACAAGCTAATAGTAAATGGAATTCAGCTGGTCATGTTTACAATATTGACACCTCAGTATTATTAAAATACAGCATCTATGTATTTCAGATATTATGAAAAGATTGACTTTTGACTTTTGCTTGACGTTTCTTATAGAATATTTTTAATTTCGGCTCATATTCACTTCCGCGCCACGTTGTTATAAAATGATTGGTCCATGAGGCACCGTGTATCATTTAAATAGGGGAGACTATAGCCTATATTAACTGTTAATGCGTTATTTGTATTTATAATTGGCGTCATTAAATAGTCTGTTATAAAACATAATATTTTAAAACACCCTTAGGTCGTTTAAAAGATGCTGGCAAGACGTAAAATATTCAGTAATGAACAGCAAATGTCCGGTGATTCCCTCCCAATAGTGGTACAGTCCAATGACCCGTGACGCTCTAGTGGCCCCGCCCACCCGCAGCTAGCTCGTCATCACTGTACGGAACTGAACTGTCTTCATTACAGAATATTACAGGTTTGTGAATTTGACAGATCTAAACAAGGGCTTAAATCGTCGCCTTTGTTTTGTTGATCAATTAAGAGAAATTTTAAATTCAGTGCAGCAGGTGAATCGTTTTACTGGGTGAGTTTAACATTAAGTCATATGAAAACATGTAACTTAGTGTGTAGAAAACATCCCTATGTGTGTATTACTAATGATAATAATAATAGTTGTTACATGAATATGTTAAATTGTATTGGTTAAATTATATTGTATTTGTATTGGTATTAATATTTTATAGTATTTATAATAGATTAAAGATTTGTCTTACATAATTTCCAGTTGTGTTAGAATGTATTTGTGTCACTTGACTGATGAATTAAATATCAGTTCATTGAGAGAGAGGCGATTTTCAGGTATTACAGGTGTGCTGTATGGGTGTGTTCTCATGGGACATAAAGAAGGTGTCAAATATTTTCCATTGTTACACACAGTGTCTGAAACCCTTTATAAACACTCAAATAATGAGGGTGGTTGCAGATGTTTCTCGTTTTTTTTTCAGGCACCATATATAAATAATTACACCTGATGCCCATCTGCGCTGACAGCATTCCGCTCCACTGACCCACAATGAAAGCTCTGATCCTGGTCGGTGGCTATGGCACAAGATTACGGCCACTCACACTCACCGTGCCCAAGCCTCTGGTTGAATTCTGCAACAAACCCATACTGCTGCATCAGGTGGAGGCTCTGGTTAAGGTAGCTCAGAAGAACACCTTTCCATATATTTGTGCTTTTTCTGATTGGTTTACAGCCTTGTAATGTTGATATTTGGTGTCTCTGTGATCAGGCTGGAGTCCGTCATGTGATTTTGGCTGTGAGCTACATGTCTGAGCTGTTGGAGCGAGAGATGAGAGCTCAGGAGCAGAGGGTATGCTTACTGCATTTATTGCAGTTTTGTGTGTGTGTGTTTTTTTTTTAATGTGGTGAATATCAAAGTCATACGGTCTTATTTGTGATTTGCACAGCTTGGAATAAAAATCTCCCTTTCACATGAGAAAGAACCTCTGGGCACCGGTAGGTAAACATTTTCATATCATTTTAAGGTGACCAAAATAAGGTAATTTTTTTTTTAAATTACAGTTTCATGGGAATGGTAAAAAACTTGGTGACTTTTATGACATTTGGGATGTGAAAAACGAGTGCATAATTGAGCAAAAAAATAAATAAATTACACTTCGGTCAAAAATGACTGACCTTTGGAAATTAAAAAGAAATCTACAAATCTGCCACAATGCAAAAAAACACAGAAAAATGACAGGGTGAAACTCTAAACCAACACATACATCCACACACCTAAAAACTGGTGTGACTAAAACACAGCACATATGTAAAATCAAAGCTTTAATTGAACAACAATTCAGTAAGAAGTGGACAACAAGGAAGGGGTTACACTTTAAAACATCTAGAGTGCAAAACAGAGAGACGCACACACACTCAAAAACACACTCACTTACTGTACACACACTCACATAAACAATTATACACTATTATTATTCAATTATACTTTATAGCCATATAGACAAAACAAGTCAGAAAACTGAAATAAATGTTGAAATCAGATCAGACCCAGAAGAATTAAGCTCTAGCAAAACATTCCTGTTAATTTTTGTTACATTTCTGTAGTGATAATAATTCAAAAACTGACAATTGAAATCAACATTTCAAAAAAATTGAAAAAATTGAAAACTTTACAGAAAGTAGTCTTTTAGAATGTCTAAATATATATATCCAAACCCACAACATACTAAACATAAGAATATATGTTTAAAACCAATTAGATAATTATATGGGCTAAACCATGGAAACACAGTTGTTTTTCTTATTTTACTCCCACCAGATGACACTATCAAAATTTATAGCGATCATAGTATCAATAAATCTAATGTTTTTTTCTCTCAGCTGGCCCTCTGGCTTTGGCACGAGAGCTGCTGACTGATAACGAGGAGCCTTTCTTCGTTCTCAACAGTGACGTCATCTGCGATTTTCCCTTTGACGATATGCTGAGGTTCCACCGGCAGCACGGCAGAGAGGGTACCATTGTTGTAAGAAACACTTTCTTTTTAAATCCCAGACAAGGTGGAAACCACTGTATGGTCTCAATGGTCTCTAGATTTAAATTATTCATTGCTGAAATATGACTCAACCCCATAATCTATCCTAAGATGTTTTAAAGCTCCTTTCAAGGCACTGTATAAAACAAGTAAATTTTTAGACCTGGTAACCTGATAAATCTCTATAGATTTCTGTACAGCCTTTATCATCTCTTAAGTAATATTTCACTCAACATAATTCACCTATTATACTGTTACTAACTTACTGGAATTATCTGGCTGATGTTTCAGGTGACAAAAGTGGAAGAGCCATCTAAGTATGGAGTGGTGGTGTATGAAGGAGACACTGGACGAATACACCGCTTTGTGGAAAAGCCACAAGTTTTTGTCTCCAACAAAATCAATGCTGGGATGTATATCTTTAGCCCTGCCATGCTGAGAAGAATCCAGGTCAGGATTGACACAAATACCATCTCAGAACAACACTGTCATTTAATAGGAAGGAATATACTTTTTTTTTTTTACATCAATCAATAAATATTGCTTATAGGAAGCAATTTATGGTACATTATTTGCATTGTGACATATATATATATATATATATATGTGTGACAGGTATATTTCTCTCCTCAAAATCTAATTACCACAGTCTGAAAAAAATGTGAATTTCTCATTGATCTACATTTATGTAGATTTACATAAAAATATTACTGAATTACATTTTTAACTGTATTACAATATAAAATAGTAAAGAAAAGTAAATGCTTCAATCATGATGAAAAATGTCTCCCTCAGTTCAGATCCAATAAGTAATTAAAAGTCTGACAGACTTGCATATTGCATCAGAGGAAAGTGATTTTTTTTACCAGAAGATTGAGTTATTAAGGTCAAAAATAGTTATAAAATGAAACGTATGCATGGACAAATTATTTTATAATGAGATCAATAACATCCATTTAGAAAATCTCTATGTGATTCCATAAATATTTGCTTATAGCACATTGACCTTCATTTTGCTGAATTTTTAAAACTTTTTCCTATATTTTGCATTCAGTTGCGACCCACTTCTATTGAGAAGGAAATATTTCCTGTCATGGCAGAGGAAGGACACCTTTATGCTATGGAGCTGCAAGGTAAAATTTCACACTGACACGTATTATTAGGATTATTTCAATACAATAATATATTCATGGTTATCACAAATATTACCTCAGTACCTAAATAATAAAAAAAGTAAAAAGAAAAGTGTTTATTCAAGTATTGTTACAATATACACTACTATTCAAAGTTTGTGGTCAGTAATTTATTTATTTATTTTTGAGAAAGTAGGTTACAAAAAAATTAATAAATCAATAAATTAATAAATAAAACAAAATCAATAAAAAAATAATAAATAAAACAGCACAATAGATTCAAACATCAGACATTGGCAGATTAGAATGATTTCTGAAGGATTATGTAATTCTGAAGACTGAAGTGACTATGCTGAAAATTAGAAAGATAATAGGTGATAGGCACATTTTTTTTAAGCCATGCAAGGAAATTGGTTTGCATAAAAGCCACTATAAAAATAAACACAATATGTAAACAGGCAATATCCTTCAGATTACACTAGAAAGTCGAAGGTGCCATTGCACCTAAGAGATGTATTATACAGTAGTAACTGCAGTGGGTACAAGACCTCCGTTCACTATTGCACAGAGGGCAAAATCCGAATCCGAATCAAAAGCTTTATTGCCAGGTATGTTTAAACACACAAAGAAATTTTTTTAGTGACAAGCTCCACAGTGGCAAGACAGGACACAACGCAGATAATAAAAATAATAATATACAACATAGACGATGTACAAAATAGCAAAAACACAATATTTAATATAGACAATTATGATGTTCATTTTGATTATTTCTCCTAACCTAAGTTTACTTGTGATAATTGAGATGTCTCCCCGTTTAAATAAACAAAATGGTAGTGATCAGACAGATAGGATCTAAACCATCATAAAGCCTGTCTTTGAAGACTCATATAGCTTTGTAATTGATCTATGAGTATGTGATGATCTACAGTGTCTAATGCAGCACTAAAATCATGCAAAACTAGTAATGAAATGCAGCCTTGATCTGACGCAAGAAGCAAGTCATTTGTAATTTAAACAAATGCAGTTTCTGTGCTGTGATGAAATAGCACATGAAATTCTTCATAGAGATAATTTTTTTCCAAGAAGGAGCACAATTGAGCAGACACAACTTTTTATAGAATTTTAGACATTTGAAATGGGTTTGGAATTTGCTAGTTCACTAAGATCTAGTTGTGGTTTCTTAATAAGAGGCTTAATAACTGCTAGCTTGAATGGTTTTTTGAGACATGACATAAAGATAACGTTGAGTTAATAATATTGAGAAGCAGTTCTTCTGCTACAGATAACAGCTCTTTCAGTAATTTAGTGGGTACAGGATCTATTAAGCATGTTCTTGGTTTAGATGCAGTGATAAGTTTATTTAGCTCTTCCTTCCCAGTAGCCAGAGCAAAACATAGGAGAATTGTTTTATATCTATAGATTTTATAGAAACGCAAGTGAAGTAGCCTACATAGCCTAATAGTCGAATCAATTAATTTGGCATTCAAATACATCACAAATATATTTGATTTTGTGTCAAATGAGAGACTTTAAATAAGAGTGATTGATTAATTGGTGATGTCTTTCAGACCTTTCCATACTGAAGCCATGTCACTAGAAAAGAACTAAACGGTTTGATTTTGTTTATCATGCATTAAGTGCTCATGTTTATTCAACGAAGCCAACAGGTCGTCATTTTTGATATCGTGGCAGGTCGCCACAAATAAATGAATATATGTTGGAAACACATACCACAGCACAATGACCTGAGACGAACTTCATTACTCGTTATTAGCTGCTGGAACTCAAAAAAAATGTGTCAATGACTTGTTGGCGTGCATGAAACCCATCCATGTATTGAACATGTCTTGGTTGATCATCGTGAAGTCTCATCTCAATTTCATTCTCTTCCTCCACCTCTTTAACTTCCTCCCTGATGTCCAAGGGCACTTTTGCCCTCACTGCAATGTTGTGCAACATAGCTGTTACTGTTATTACAGCACGGCACTTTTGTGGCACAAAGTGAAGACCACCACTAGACTTGTGAATAGCACGAAAGCATAGCTTATACCTTCCTAAAGTCCACAATAGTCCACAATACTTTGTTATAGCAATAGCATATCCAGAGGATTTTGATGCTGCCTGATGAAGGCATTTATAGTACATGGTGTACTCCGTGGTCATCTCTGTCTTTGTCTTCGCCTTTCTCTTTGCCTCACTCTCAGCTGGAATTACTGAAGTGTGAACTTTTATATACTATCCAAAAATTGTTCACAGGAACAATGATTTTAGAAATTGCATTAATTACCTTTTCCCTGAATTTATTATCTTGTTAGGTTCATAATGGTCAAAAGTTGTGCTTTTATAAATGTATATAGAGTAAATTTATATAAAACAGTGCTAATAAAGAATGTGCACATTTTTGTAAACATTTTTCTACACCTACATGGATAGGCTAATAGATAGGCCCAAACACTATATTGCCACACACACCCTCTAGACTCAAGCTTTAGTAAAATATATATATACCCCTCTTTTCACAGATAAGGCTTAAGACTAAAATGTAAGTCTGAGCTTTTTCAACTGAAGGACACTTGCACTGACTGATCTTAAAATATATCAGTCCCTTTGTTTCGTCTCAAGATGGAAACCAGTAATGTATTTTTCTAAGGCAAATTTATAAAAAATTACTTAAATCTAATTGAACTATGGCCTAATCCTGGCCCTGTCTGTGAAACTAGCCCATAGGGCTTGTATGCGTACTATTTTTTAAAAAAGGTCCTACAAGTAGCTATTTAAATTAGAAATACGTATAATAAGAATTCTTCTGCTTTATAGTATTTGGAAAAGAAGATAAATAACAGGACACAGATACATAATTTTCATAATATGTCTGTTTATTAACACAGCCAAATAATGGTGGTTTAAATCAAGCTGAAACATAATATTTGTCTTTGCAATGAGAACAGTCTTTTACCTTTACGCTGGTTTCACACTGCACGCATAAGCACAGCTGAACCGTGGCTTGTACTGCAGTTGACTATAGACAAGCATCTTATTTCTGTCTTATTTTCCAGCGTTCTTCTCCGAACGCTGTGTGCCATGTGCTTTGATTTATGTCATAGCCAGCATACTTTATGTGTATATTACAGTTTACACAACTTAAACTTGAGCAAAGTTTTCAATATGTGTATAAGAAAAAAACAGCAGAGCCTGTCAGAAAAAAGGATGTCTGACCCTTCTCACATTTTGTATAAGAAATACTACATTTTGCCATGCAACAGAAGGCTTATATGCAGATGCTAGATTAAATATAGGCTATGCTTTGAGTTTGACATCTAGTTTGTCTTGAATAAACTTTTTGGACCAAAATTAAATAATAGAGCCTCTTCTTTGCTCCAACTAACATGTTTTTCATCACTGTGTGAATACAGTGCTGGAACGAGTGCCAGACAAGAGTGAAGCAAAACAGTGCAAGAGAGAAACGGATGACTGACAAGTTTAGCGTCATTTCAATTGCAGTCCAGTTACGATATGCACCACAAATGTACTAAACCGCTAACAGTTACAGTTGTTTTGTTAACTGTGTGTTTCAGGTTTCTGGATGGACATCGGCCAGCCCAAAGACTTCCTGACAGGCATGTGCATGTACCTGCAGTCTGTCCGGCAGCAGGCCCCCGAGCGGCTCCGCACTGGGCCAGGCTTCCTTGGAAACGTTCTTGTGGTGAGACACATTTTACACTCCTTATTTCAACATTAATTACTTCTTGTTTGGTCCGATTTATATCCATTATATAGACTGTAAACACAATGCAGTAGCATGAAATAATCTTACTTTACATATTTGTAAAGTTTTGTAGCTTCTATTTAAAGCAAGTCAGCTCTTTTGAAAGCTATTCTCAGCAAGTAGAGCATCAATTTACTTGAATTGGGAAAGGATCAAACTATGTTTGATTTTCAAGACATATTTTCACAGTGGAGATTCATAATTAGGCACAATAAGTGTCTGAGCCCCTATGAACTAACAAAACATGACTGAGGAAATTGGAAAATGACTAAATAATGGATAATGTTTAAAGACACTGTACGTTTTCTCTAATGCACAGTAAATATGAAATGTGTTTTATATTTCTCCTATCAACATACACCGTGCCTAGAAGCATATTGTAAGCAGAATGTTATGTATGTACTAAATATATAAAAAAACGTAACCTCAACCCAGGACCCAACGGCAGTGATCGGTGAAAACTGTACCATCGGGCCCAATGTGACGATTGGGGCAGGAGTGGTTCTGGAGGATGGCGTAAGAGTAAAGCGTTGTACCATCCTGAAGGGGGCGCACGTACGCTCCCATTCCTGGCTGGAGTCCTGCATTGTGGGATGGAGCTCATCAGTGGGGCAGTGGGTGAGTGAGTTTCATTGTTCAAAGAGCACTATCTTTTTATGTATGAGTTCTTTTATGAATAATTTTAAACCAAGCTAATTATTATATGAATGTCAATATTAAAGACTTCTATTAAAATCATGAAAGTACCCTAGTAAAAAATGCATAATGCATTCAAATGCATTTCATACTAAGTATACTACAGATACATTTTCATATTGTATAATTTTCATATTCATAGTACTTTAACATGCACTGCAGTTGTATTTTTAGTATACTAAACTGATATATTTTAAGTCTGCTAAATTGGAACAATTAATTTTGTAGGCAATGCACTTTATTTGTGCTGAAGTTTAATTAAAGATATACTTAGTATATATGGTTGTGTTAAAGTGTAACTACTGTAAGTATACATCATGTACACTTAAATATTTGCATTTAAAGATTGATATTTATTAAAGATCATACAATCCTCATTAAAAGTGACTTCAAAACACATTTTTAGCTTAATATTGTACATTGTGCACAAGTAATATACCAAGTAAAGTTGGTTATTACACTAGTAAAAAAGTAATATATTTAAAACACTTTTATTTTATGCTTATAGTGTAGTTTAAATCTAAACATAAATCTTAATATATTTACTGTAATTGTAATTAAGTAATTACAAAAATGTAATTAGTCCTGTCCCACCCTTTTATTCAAAAACCTCCATTTGCTAGTTTAAAAGTTCTAAATTTTCTCTTATAATGCCTGATGATGTCAGAGAAAATCTGACAAGAGAACAGAGACCATTCCTTCAACCAGAATTACTTCGGACCATTTCTTCGGACTCATTTTCTAATCATCAAATTTTGGAAAAGTTCCTTTTAAAAGTTTGTCTAAAAAAATCTATGTGATGGGTAATATGACAAATAGGTCATATACAAAACTTCAGATCTCTACTGTGCCTACTTTTTTCACAAAAAAAAAGTTTGTTTTGGCATCACAGTCTGAGTGACCATGTTCAGACTGAAATATTTCGAGAACTAGTTGTGCCTGGACCAAGGAATTTTCTAAGCTAAGAGTCCTAGTCCAGAATATATTTATTTCAACTCACAGCATTTACATCGGCCTTTACATCGTACACCCGACATGAGCTTTTGGATATTGGTTTATGCATTTCCAACAACTTAATCAATAACCTTCAACTCATCCCGAGATCGTCAGAACATCCGAGGCTGCGCAACCCTCCCGACTGGGCGGATGTGACCGTAAACAAAGGCGGGGGAGGCGCAGTGGGCTAAAAGCTAAGCTAAAGCTAACACCATATCGACTTGCTTTACCCAGCATTTTCCTTGCTAATGTACGGTCGCTGACGAACAAAATGGATGAGATTCGTCTCTGCATCAACAACAGTACAAGACTTCAGAACTGCAATGTTATGATCTTCACAAAAACATGTCTAAACAACAGTATATCAGATCATGCTATCAATATAGTTGGACACCACACTTTCCGGGTAGACAGAACGGCGGATGACTCCGGTAAGACCAGAGGCAGAGGACTGTGTATTTATGTTGACAATGCTTGGTGCACAAACTCTGTTATCGTTGACAGACACTGCTCGGCTAACCTGGAGGGTCTCATGGTTAAGTGTAGACCGTTTTATCTGCCGCGGGAGTTTACATCCCATTTACTGCTGCTTACATGACTCCCGATGCTGATGCCAAGCTTGCTATGAACGAACTTCATGCGGCCATCAGTAAACAACAGACTGCTCACCCAGAGGCTGCATTTATTGTTGCGGGGGGGTTTAATCACTCTAACTTAAAGACAGTGCTCCCAAAATTGAATCAAAACATTTCCTGTCACACCAGAGGAAACAAAACTTTGGACCATGTTTACACAAACATGCCTGAAGCCTATGCTCCCCCACCTGGGACAATCAGATCACCTTTCTTTGTTCCTCACCCCCAAGTACTCCCCCTCATCAACTGTGTGAAGCCATCAGTGAGGACCATCAAAGTGTGGCCAGCGGGGGGACTCCCATCATCAAGTCAAGTCAAGTCAAGTCACTTTTATTTATATAGCGCTTTTAACAATACAGATTGTAGCAAAGCACTGAA
>JAUMHR010000037.1:1968-12137 GCA_032361145.1 Enteromius fasciolatus
TGTGTTTGATTAGAGTTGGAGCTAAACTTTGCAGGACAGTCGATCGCCAGGAGCAGGGTTGGGCACCCCTGGTTTAGAAAGTCTAAGTGATAAATAAATTATTTAAATGTATGTTAATAAATCATATTATTTAGACACGTGATAATAGTTGCTCAGTGTCTTAACAAATGCTTTATTAACACGTTCCTGCTGTAAATCATGATTAAGTCAGTTATAAAGCATTTAGTAGTTGCTAGACGTCAGTTTTTGTGAGCTCATCTAAAGTGAGGACTATTTATACCTTGTAAAGCATTTATAAAGCAGATGTAAAGACTAATTTATATTCTAAACAGAAAAGTTAAACACAACACAGAGGGATACAGAAAAAAGACCTATTTTTTCAAGATGTAAAAAAATGAAATTGTACAACTGTACACTTGATAAATGAAAAACAAACTTTCAATTTCATAGAGAGAAAAAAATGAAGTGTACAGTTGTTCAGTTTTATATTGTTTTGCATCTTTAAATGAATAGTTCTTCATCCCTCTATGTTGTGTTTGTTTATTTTTTCTATTAGGAAGATAACTGACCATTTAAATCTCCTTTGTAAATTTAGATATGCTTATAAATCAAGAACAAGGCATTTATAGCTTTATTTATGAACTGCTTACTTAATATTGGAACAATGCTTTATAAAGGATGAACTGACTATTTACTAATGCTTAACTAATGATTCATAGTGTGTAGTAATTATAAAGTGTTACCAAAATGTTTTTTAAAATTAACACAAACAAAGACAATGATAGGAAAGAGTATTTAACTTAATTTTATAAAAAATGCTGATTAACAGTATGTACTTAGTCAATAACATACACACATCACAAAACAGAGCTCACATTGACGCCGTTCAATGACAGCACAATACTGACAAAATCATGAAGCTCATTTTGTATATTCAAACACTTTCACCCTTTGAGCATCGACTGCAACATCTTTTCAGACACTTAAAACTGAGGCTTGTTTCCTTCTAATCTGGTTGTCAAAGTGCATCAGTCACTGGCTTGCAAACTGGAAACAGCCTTCATTTCTGAGATTATCATCAGCAGTGAATAGAGCTCTCCAGCTGAAATTTTAAGAGATCCCCTCTTATTCTGGTTTGCATCTGTGGGTTTACTCAGACCGGGATATTCGGTTTATCAGTCACAAATTCTATAAATTATAGCATAGCGATATCATTGCCTTGCAGCAACACAAAGCAATAGTATTCGGCTTCTAAAAGATGGGCAGCTTCATGGAGGTGAATGTGAAGGAGCTGATGACTTCACTCTGTGACGCTCTGTGCAGCGAGGGTTCAGAGGCGCTGTGGTTGATTTTGGGCAGTGAATGCTGCAGTAGCTCAATGGAGGACAGAATCTGTGGACACAGATGAAAGAAAGACACCCAGAGAGAAGTGTGTTATTACTTCATTTGCTATAGCTCTCTCCCTTACAGTTTTCTGTAGCCAATCAGAATTCTACAGTGCTGTGAACAGTGGTAAAATTTGATCTTTATCTAAGATTTTGAATTCTAAATAAAGTAGCATAGTAATATTACATTTATTTAAACTCATTTCAACAAACACGAAAAAGAAAGATATTGGGTGTGTGTGCTTAAAATACCACTAATAAGCTTTGTTCACTTTGAGCTTTGTGTGTCTAAAACCTATTTTTATGCATATCTGATTGGAATCGAAACATATTTAGTGAGTGTGAAAGCTTAAAATAGTTCATCTTTACAAATATGTAACTTTAAATAAATTACATGCTGGAAAACATAAGCAGCAACTATATAAAATCATTGAATTTGCGCCATGTACGCTGAGCTAGATAATCAATAAAGCAAACAGACCTGTGGGAAAAGTGGCCTCTCGTCCTTGGACTTCTTGATACAGTCAGCCACCAGCCTCTTCATGGCTTTAGGACAACTCTTATAGAGCTTACCGAGGTCTGGAGACAGATATCCCCGGCCAACCATGTAAATTATCTAAATAAAACGGTAAATAAAAAGCTTAAGAAAGCACAGGGAACCACTACGTACAGATATTTAGCATTAACTACACAACAGCACAAGTCTTTTTTTGTGGAATTTGTTTAATTAATAGCTGACTATCAAATAATAGACTAAACTTTCTCATAATCTTAACATAATACTGATGAATCACAAAATCTGCGAAAAATCACAATAAAAAAAAAAATCTAATAAAATCACAAAATCTGCCATATAGACAACAGAAAAAATAATCAAGACAATGTGAGCTGGACACTTTTGTGAGATTCACCCAACTATTGTGGCGAAGCATCACAGAATCAATCTGTCAGGGCACACACACATACTTTTGCTTCTTGGTGAAGATGCTTCGCACAAACCTTAAATACATTTTTATTCATTTTCTATCAGGTAAATTATGTTTTTAATCACAACCCCTAAACACCCTCCTCACAGAAATGTGTAGAACACTAGATTTAAATAACAAACAATTTATAAGCCTTTTAACTTAGGAAGAACCTGTCAAATGTCCTCACTAGTGGTTTGGTATTTCACAATATATGCAAGGACATTTGAAGTATAGTCAAAACAAGAAGACTCGCACTCACACACAGGGCAGAGGTTAGGGAGTGAGTCCAAACCGTGGTATGGAGTCTCTAGAGCCCTGATTAGTTTATGTGTCTAAATTTAGTCCCGAGGTGCCACAAAACATGCCAGGGGTCAGACTGGCAGAGATTTGATTTACAAATGCAAGCACAGTCGTGCTGGATAAACCATTAACCTCTTGTTTATTGAAAGGCTTGTGAAGCATATGTGTTGTCCTCTACAGCTGCAGATAAATGTACTATATTCCAAGTGATCTATTAAAATCCTCGTATAACATGAATATCTTGTGCCTTGACTAAGAAGAGCTTGTTTTGCAGGTTTTGTGTTACCTGATCTCGGTTCGCTATCTGTGAGTAGGGCAGCTCGCCTGTCATTAATTCAAACAGCACAATGCCATAAGAATACACATCTGACTGGAAACTGTACGGGCTGCTGTCCTGCATCCGGATCACCTCAGGAGCCTGAGGGGCAAAGAACATAAACTTGGGTAAAGCTAAATGACAGACGCTTGTTTAGAATAAAGCAGGATTTTCACTGACCATCCATAAAATAGATCCTGAGGTTTGCTCCGCCTGTTGAGAACCACTCCACCTAGCTTTCACAGTGGCCAATCCGAAATCTCCAATCTTCACTGTCAGGCCTTCATGTAAGAAGATGTCTGTGACTGAGTTAAAGTCTAGCGGCGTTTGGTAGTCTGCACTAAGACTTCTAGCCAAAAATTATTATTAGGTAAATTGGCAGACGCAGAGCTAAACAAAAACCCGACATTCAAATATGGAATGCACATTTTGAAGTAGAATAAGAGACTCTAGAATAGCATATGGAATTTACATGCTTTACAAATTCATTCTTTTATACATAATTGCTTATTGTTTTCCCCACCTGTAAGTCGCTGTGGATAAAAGCGTCTGCTAAATGAATAAATGTAAAATGTACATATTTAGAATAATGTTAGATGCATGCAGGTGAAGAAAGGGCTTTGTGGAAATGTTCATTCATAAGTGACTCAATATTTCTTTTCATACATGGACATGCTTTGTCCAAGCACCGAAATAAGAAATAAGGGCCCTCCCACTAGTATCTTTTACCATTTTTGTGCAAAACAAACATGAAATGTTTCATGAATGGCTAGTGGACAGAGGCTAAATGCTAACGGCTAAACCTATCCTATCTGTCTTTAAAACAACAGAATGATATTATATGGTCTCATAAAAGGATACTGTTTGATTTCATGTCACGGTGGATTATGTTTTTTGCATGCAGATAGCTATGGAGAAAAAAAACATGATAAATTATTGTTGAGACATATACAATAAAGTGATGCACACTAAATGAAGACACATCCGTCAGTCTCAAGATGTGAAACTCACTCCATGCCCTGAGCGGTCTGTCTGGCGATATCTATCAGCTGAAACATCTGTAAGTTGGTCTCTTGCACATGGAGGTGTTTGTAGAGACTGCTGCCTTCACACCATTGCGTCACAATCGCAAGATTGTCTTTTGTCATGTAGCCCATGAACAACAGAATGTTGACATGTCTAGTTTTCCTGTCGGAAGCAAAAAGTCAACAGGACACAAAACTTCAGATGCATTACACGCAAACATACTGCTTACGCAGGGCAACAGGGGTGGGCGATATGACCGAAATCTTAAATAATAATACAGTTATAGCATAGCGATATCATGAAATTTGTCACACTTGAACACATTGCTCCCGCACTTCCACGGTAGGTAGACTAGATCAGAGTGCATGTGCTGTTTATGTGCTTAAAAAAAAAAAGTTTTCCCCAGTGCATAGCCTACATGATAGTATTATTTTGAATACCCTGTTAATGTTACTAATTAACATCACAAGTCATGTTTCCATTTAGCAAAACAGCAAACTGTTCACTGTTCAAATTTAAAAACTTGTATTCAGCTCTCTTGTAAATGATCTGATTCTCCCTGGGTAATCAATAGCTAGCTCACCAGCATAATGTCCTGGCTTCTAAAATAAATTAAAACAAAGAAGACAAAAACCTCTCAATTGTGATTTAAAAAGTCAGAATTACAGAATATATATCCATGCAATTGTCAAAGTCTGTTTCTGACTTCAGACTGATTTCTGTATGAAAGATTGACTGGCAATTCTGACTTGCAGTTTTGTGATCTCACAATTCAGAATTGCAAGATTTGTCAGAACTGTGAGATAAAGTCACAATTACCTTTAGAAACGGGCTTCCATACATTATTAACTTAAAAGCATACATAAATGAACTTGATCACTAAACAGCATAGAAATGAAAGAGGCCTAATGTTACTAAATAAAATATTGCCAAAGGAAGTGGATTAGGACCGTGATAGAGTTGTTGATGGATACAGCTATCCAGCTCACCATGCTCAAATGTATTCACAGTACTGTATTACTCCGCACGGGATATTTACTGTCACAGTTGCATAAAAACATATCTGGCAAAAAGCTTCAGAGGAGTTCAAACCTCAGTTAGCCCATGGATAGCTCAGAATCTGAACTTCTCAAACTTAATTTTGAGTACAGTACATGTACAGTATGCAACATTGTACTGGCTTGCATGGAAAACGTAAACAAGCTTTTGTTATATTCTGCCTAGACTATATGCATGTATCATGTCGACAAACTGTTCTAAAACATCAACCCTTTCAAGCTGGGGAGAGTGACCTCACCTAAGAACCGCCACCTCATTGCGGAAGGCTTCAAACTGCTCCGGTGTTGGGTTGGTGACTTTTAATATCTTCACAGCCACATCACCTATACAACGTGTTACAGCACAAGTTAACCGGATCATAACTTGTCATCGTAGTTACAGCTAAGTTTAACTGAAGCTGGCAGGTGTAACCACTGCTTACCATGCCATTTCCCTTTGTGTACGGTTCCAAAGGAGCCCGAGCCAATCCTGTTCAGCAGCATGACCTCGTTAGCTTCAATCTCCCAGTAATAGCTTGAGTCTCTCTTATCCCTCGGCCACTAAAAACAGTACCTACTGGTAAGCACCTAATGAAGTGTTCCAAACAGTCATAATTCACATCAAGAAACCTTTTAATACCATTATTAATCTTATTAACATCCTTTCACAACAAATGCACACATTTTCTGGGAAAACTTTACAAGGTTCCATTAGTTACCATCAGTTAACGCATTACCAAACATTAACTAACAGGGAGCAATCAAATTTGTTACAGCATTTGATACTAGTTGCTTATTGTTAGTTCAAGTTCAAGCTCGGGTGTATTATATTAATAAATCCATAATCCATAATATTAATAAATACAACACTGATTTTATGAACACATGAATACTGAAATTGCCATTTTTCATTGTTAAGTCATGTGTAGTTGATAGAAACAAATGTTAACCAAACTACAAGAATTTTGTCATGATGTAAATGCAATGCAAATTGTGACCACAATATTTACCAAAAGGAACTTAAAAAATAACCATAGTATTACTATGCTTAACAACTGATGTTATTACTGTCAAGCATGGGACTGAAAGCAACTGAAATATTACATTATTCGCAGATTAAGGTGAAGACGATGACATTATCTAAATGCAAATCCTCTCAGACTCCATAACTGCTCCCATCCTCTGCACCCCTTGCTTTGTCTTCACTTCTAAAGACTGTTCCCTAACATCTATAGACACCCTAACTAGAATGTTTCACTGCCTTTAGTTAGACTTGATGACTGCAGCACAACAACAGCACATTCTCTATAATGAAGACGAATCGGATACAGAGCTTACAATTTTAACTTTCTCCTGAGCATTAAGAGACGGTGCCTGCTCTCTCTGGGCCGGGGTGGGTATGCTAGGTTGATTCCAGCCTGTGGGGCTCTGATTTGGGGAACTGCTAGCTGCAGAGAGACAGTTAAAAAACATTAACCTGATCCATTTTATGTCTTAAATAAACTACAGCAAAAACATTTTTATTGATGATTTTTTCTTACCTGAACTATGAATACGTATGGCATCCTACATGAAAAGCAAACGAAAAAAATAAAATAAAATAAAATATATAAGAAAAAATGACCCAATTGTTTATAACTCGTTTCACTCTTGCAAATCACACTGCAAGACAGAAGCACATTTTATGCCAGTGCTGTCAAATGATTAATTGCAAACAATTTTTTTTTTATTTTGTATGCATAATATGTGTGTGTGTTCTGTGTTTTTTTATTATGTATATATAAAAACAAACACATACAGTATATATTTTGAAATGTTTTACAAGTCTATATTTATATTCATACAATATATATTATAATTATATTATATTACTATGTTCCAGAGAGCTGAATCTTGACAACTAAAACATGAAGACAGGGCTTGTGGTCAAACAAACAACAAAACCATGAAAAGACAGTTTGATTAGACACAAACCACTTTCATGGTTTGACTGATCGGTTTCTTTTTAGATCCCACTTCCCACTTTTTATGATAGTATACTTTATTAATGTCTACCGGACATACAAAAACTGCACAGTTTAAATAGGGAAATGTATAGGGCTGCAACTAATTCGATTAATTGATTAATTGGATAAAAACTAAACGCTTCTTTAATTTGATGTTTGATGTCTTTAATTTGATGAACTATATAAACCCACATATTTTATATATATATATATATATTGTTTAAAAATACACTGGCATATTCAGTTGTTAAGATATACAGCTAAAATAATGTAATTTTGATTAATAAAATTATATATGCATAAGTAAAACCACAGTAAATTATGTTACGTTTAAAAACAGAATTTGCTAGTTAACAAGTTAACTTTGTACTGGACTATAAAAAAACTGTAGAAATGCAAAAAGCTAATAGTCACAAATGTACAATTATTTGCATTCGCTGAAAACCACAACAATCACTAAAGTATAAGTTTTGCAAAAAACTTTGTCTCGAGAGGATCACTGAACGAGTAATCACACACAGCTGGCAGCCCGTTTACCTAATCATTCCTTGTTTATTGACGCCCAATCAAATCTCTCCCCTTCACTATAAATTCTCCCAGCTTTCATTTCCCCGCATCTGTGCATTCTTCGGGATCGCATTGCAACATTTCAAACAAAAGCAGCAAAGGAGTGCTGAATCGGCTGGCGCCGCCTGATGACATCATATGCAAGCTAACGCCATACGCAAGCCACGTACCCATGACTCATTCCCTATCACTTCTCCTCAGTCTCGTAATGTATTTCACGCACCCTCTCACCCATTTTTAAGTTAATTGATTCATTTAGTCTTTGTTTATTTAACAAACAGTTACTGTTTTATTTACTTAACTAATTCCTGGCCCTGTCCCGCCTCCACGAGGCGTCCCACCCCTACTTCCGCAGAAGTTTTCTCTACCATACTGTCTCCGCAGAGACTTTTCTTCTTCCAACCTTCGCAAAGGTTCTCTATCTTAAAGCTTCCCCCTTCACGCCTCCGCTGAGGTACTTTTTTCTAAAGTTATCCTTCGTCCCTCCCCACCTCCGCAGAGGTCCCCCATCCATAACTACCCCACCCCTCCTCCCCATGCCCCTCCTCCACATACCTCCGCAATTCTTTTGCTATTTAAAAAAACCTTTTGTCTAACGCCTACCCAGAGACAGCCACCCTTCATCTGCAATGCTCTGATTCCCGCCCACTATACCCATGTGTTTATATTGTTCTGCTTGCTTGCTTTTCCAACCCACTAATCTATGTCTCTGTCTCTACCAGCAGATCGGCGGACAATCCAGCTCCCCAGTCCACCCCGTTCCACACACACTATAAGTCCTTACACTTTTTACACGTGTTTAAAATCGAACTGGAAATTAGGTGCCGGACGTCCGGCCAGAGGAGAAATGGACCCAACTAAGCCTGGTTCTCCCAAGGTTTTTTTCCCCCATTCTCTCATGGATGGGGTTTTGGTTCCTTGCCGCTGTCGCCTCTGGCTTGCTTAGTTGGGGACACCTGATTTCCAGTGATCATCGTCGTCTTGACTACAGAGACCGTCTCTGCATTGATAAACAAAAGTTTAATCTCATCATCTTACATTACCATCACTCTATTTTTCCTACTATTCTCCTTCGTCCAGCATCCTCTATCATTACATTTTTGGGGTGCTCAAATTTGGCTGCTGTCCTCCCTTAGCCTTTTTGGGGGGCAGATGGTGAACGAGCCGAACGCCGAACTCTTGCCCATGCTAGGGTTCGGAGTTCGCCGTTCTCCCGGCTCGCTCCCCAGACAGCTCGCCAAATTTGCTTTATTATGATTACAAGGAAAGCGTGAACTCTTGAAATTTAATATTCTACTGTTATTCGCACCGTGTAATTTAAGCTAATCTAAAGTAGCACCATTGAACTAATCACTATTGCTCATGAGGTGATTGCGCAATGTGATGCTAGCAAGTAACAAGTGAACAGATCTAGCGAGACTGTCCCCAAGTTAGCAAACAGTTTAAACAAAAGCACTTAAACTGTACAACTTTTACTTTTACAGTATAACAGTTTTTACTTAACGTTACCCTGCTGATGTTTCGCCATACGTAACACTAACATGTTTTCTTTTTAAGTGTTTGTGCATGACTGTGGTACTGCCGTGTCATGAAAGCTCGGTCTTGCATAACGTGCAGGTTACCGTCTTCTTGGAGGCATTTAATGTAAATTGCTCCCATACCCTGGAGGACTTGGGGTGCATGCTTTTTCCTGCAGAAGCTTCTGTAACCTCCATTGCGCGAGCGGCTGTGTATCTGTGTGTATTTGTGCATCTTGAAATCTCGCTCCTCAGTAACGTGAGCAGCCCAACTAATCAAATAAAGGCATTCGTTCACAACAAATTTCATTATTGATAATTATCGATTTTATCGATTAGTTGTTGCAGCCCTTTTTTTATCTAATCGTGCATTTTTGAAATGTTACATTTTAAGCAACTACAAAATGTAAGTATGTTGTTCATGTGTTAAATCATTTAGTTCTAATAGCACATTTCAGTGGTAGGCTTTAAAAGCTACAACGTTTTTTGTTTTTTTTTACAACCATCCCAATCTCTGCAACTTGTCCTCCTCCACTTCCTATCCCGTAGTCTGGCTGACCGTTTGGGGCACCACTGAAGACCTTGCAACACTCGTAGTTCTGTCTGCCTCTCTTCCTTCCTCCAGGCACTGTGCCTTGTAGAATTGTCTTTGATAGTCCCTTGGCTCTTGGAACTATGTTCTTAACTTCGAGATTTATTATGTGATCTTTGTAAGCGATGCAGAGGAGCCTGAGAAAGCATTTAATCTCTGTGGCTAGTATTCTTTTCTCTAAGTCAGCGGTAAGGGTCCAAGACTCACGCATACAGAAATATTGAGCGCATCAGGGAGCGCATCAGTCTGATCTTAGAGCTGATAGAAATTTTTTTGTCCTGCCAGATGGTCCACATTTTTGATAGTGCTGCTGATGTTCTTTTCCGGGAACTCTCACTGCGTCCGAAGACGCTATGGGGAACGCCTTCATGCGTGACAGCTCTGAATCTGCTGTACCAACGTCCAATGTATGGGCGCGACGTCAGGGCGGTGACGTCAGACCAGGAAGTATATAA
>JAUMHR010000037.1:23773-35046 GCA_032361145.1 Enteromius fasciolatus
AATATATGTAGTGAGAGCCAGCAAATGTGCGTGAGAGCATTTGTTTTATTCAGTAAATACTAGGGGTGTAACGATACATGATTCGGTTTTCTGATCTCACGATGCAATGCTCTCATACGTTAAACATACAGTCATAATTAAAGATGCTTATAAAGATGTTAAAAATTAAATATGCAGGTTTTTTATTATTATTACTTTGGTAATACTTTACAATAAGGATTATTAGTTAGCTACATTAGTTATCATGAACTAAGAATGAAAAATACTTCTGCAGCATTTCTTAAAACTAATGCATTATTAAATTCACAAGTTGTTTCTAAACAAAACACAAACACACACACACACTATAAGTCCTTCACACAATCTGACATGTGTTTAAAAAAATCGAACTGGAAATTAGGTGCTGGGCGTCCGGCCAGAGGAGAACTGGATCCAACTAAGCCTGGTTCTCCCAAGGATTTTTTTCCCCATTCTCTCATGGATGGGGTTTTAATTCCTTGCAGCTGTCACCTCTGGCTTGCTTAGTTGGGGACACCTGATTTCTAGTGATTATCGTTGTCTTGATTACAGAGACAGTCTCTGCATTTGATAAATAAATTGTTTAATTCTCGTCATTATACATTACCATTACTCTGTTCTCCTACTTGATAATGTTCAGTGCGTTCATACAATCTGTATTGTTAAAAGCGCTATATAAATAAAATTAATTTTTTTAAGTTAACATTAGTTAATATTAAATATTTTTTAATTCTCAAATAGTGTTAAAAAAGCTTTTATTTCGGACTGGACCAGCCAATGCACATGTGACTGTTTCTTTAGCAAACAGAGCCTGAAACAGCAGAGGAAGTGATGCGATGACTTTAGATATTGGCAAAGGGCTCTTTTATTTAGAACACAGCTGGAGAAACACTGATGAGAAGAGGGGGTTGACAAACAAGGCAAGACACGTGTGAGACAGGATCAAAACAAAAAACAAAGAGGCACATGGAAACAGGACGTGCCATAGCCCCCTCCCTAGAAGCAGCTTCCAGATGCTCCATAACAACGGAAGGAGGGTGGTCCAATTCCTGTCCCACCCCTCCCCATTATGACCCCGGTAAAAAATTCAGGGGTGAGACCTGATAACTGCGGACTGAAATCCGCGGAAGTTTGGATCAGCACTCTTGGCCGTAACTCCGAAACCGATCTCATGAACTCTCTCCAGTGATTCGGGACTGGGACCCGACTGATGCGAACTGGGAATCGCAGGGATTAGCTCTAGTAACTCGGACTCCCACTCTATATTCAGAGTGAGAAATTGTGGACCCGAGTTTGTGGGTGACTGGATCAGTACTCCTGGCCGAACGTCAGGAACCGGATCTGGAATAAGCGGACTGGAATCCGTGGGTATCACGAACGGTAAATTGGCCCATAAATCTGGATCTGGACTCGGATCATGCGGACTGGAATCCGCAGGACTGTGAATCGGCGCTCCTGGATCGGCACTCTAAGCAGAACTTCAGGAAGCAGATCGGCACTGTGATGGCGCTTCTGGCCGTAAAGGCGGAAGAGAGTTTGCGATAGTCTGTGACGGCACACAGGGCCTTAGAGGCAGAACTAAATCCGTGGAAATGTGCTCATTCACAATGGCAGAGCATTCAGACCCGACCGTTTGGCTAGCTGGTGGAATTCAGAAGTCCTCGAACGGCGGGTCTTAGAGAACGAGCGCAACGAGCCCCGCGGTGAATGCCATCTCCTCTTTGGTCTGTCGTTCTGTAACAATGGCTGCAGGTGTCGCAATCTCGCTTCTCAGCAGACACATGCAGGCAGGCACGAAATGCGGGAGGTAAAGGATTCAATCAAAGAAAACAGTTTGAGAAAATCGCCTTTAAATTATCTAAATAACATACTTAGCAATGCATATAGCTAATCAAAAATTAAGTTGATATATTTCCAGAAGGAAATGTACAAAATATCTTTGGGAACATGATCTTTACTTAACATTCTAATGATTTTTGGCATAAAATAAAAATGGATAATTTTGACCCTCACAATGTACTTACTATTGGCTATTGCTACAAAAATACATGCGCTACTTATGACTGCTTCAGTGCTCCAGGATCACATATGTGTGCATCCTAATATTTCTGAAGTCTTTGTTGTGCATGCACTGAAGGAAGATCTCTGCTCTGCTCGTACAGATGATTTTGCAGATTTTCTGTGTGAACCGACCTCCTCTGTCCTGCATGGAGACTGAAGACAGCGCAGCACTCTGGCTGGAGCCCTCGAACCTTCAGCGCTTTAATCAGACAGCTGTGCAGCGTCATGCCTGGACGCACATTCACCTTGAAGAGGAGTGTGCATGTCAATTCAAAGAGCAAAATAACACCAGACAATCTATGCATATGGTTAAACTGCATTTGATTTTCACTTTGTTTAGACAATAATATCTGTAAGATTCTTCGGTAAAGCTGACTTAATCGCCTGCTATAATGAGCTCTTCCACGGAAGAGGTGGTCAACTTACAATTTTATGACTGTAATATCCACAGTTTTGACTGGCAAAACTTTAGTTAAAGAACATTTCTTACTATTAGCCAGCTGCTTATTAGCATGCATGTTAGATGTTTATTAGTATTCATAAGCAGGGGTGCACATAAGTGGTACGCCGGCCAAAATAAAACAAATGTGCTGTGTAAATAAGTGCAGAGCGATTTCTGTACCAACATTTTTGACAGCTGTTAATACACAATTACCGTTGTAGATGGACAAACTGTAATGTACAAGATTTCCATTAAAAAAAAAATATATATATATATATATATATATATATATTTAAATAATATTATTATAATCACTATCATTAATTTATTTTTATAATTATATTTTATGGGTCACACTATGTGCAGTGTAAGGACCAAACCAAATCTACTTCTTATCTGCTTATAAAGCACATATTAATGCCTTATTCCACACAATCATATTTTAGATCCCTTAATATGCCCCATACCTAATCTAAACAGCTACCTTACTAACTATTATTAAGCAACAAATTAGCAGTTTATTGAGGCAAAAGTTAAGAGTGAGAAGTGGACCCAAAACTAAAGTGACTGTACTCTTCAGCATTCTTCTCCAGTAGCACATCACACTGTAAAAAATGAGTGCAATTTTAATACTATATAGGTAAAACCTGTAAAAGATGTAATGTCATTTTACAGTAAAATACTGTTAATAGTACAGCTGTTTTCAAATCAATGAATAACTTGCAGTCAAAAACTGTAAACTGATATCCCCAGAATGCCGCGTGACACTCCACATTTAAGGGTATTTTCTTTAAATAATTATGTTTTTTTAAAGTTTTTGTTATCAGTTATGTACGTTTGAGCTTTATTTTACTTCTTCTGTTGTTTGATGAGTGTCATCTGTTATCATGCTGGTGTTTTGTGTTTACATGAATGACTCTGTGCACCTTCTTTATACTTGTGGAAAAGCTACTTGTGATGAGCTTTGATTCTTCACGTGGCTTTTACCTCTTCTACTCTTTCTACCACCTGCATTATTACAGTGGTTGTCCCTATTAAAAGTACAAAACAGATTTTAATAGCAGTGTGCAATGGTGAAATTACTGGTTTACACTAAAACGTTCTTGTCTGGAAGTTAAAGTTTTATATTGTAAAAGTTACAGGGGTTTTGTTTTGTTTTTGTTTTTTTTACTAAATTACTCCAGCAACCACTACTACTAAAATTATTTTGTAAAAACTACAGATTTTTTTTTTACACAGTGCAGCACCACTCCCCATGGCCTTACTAAGATGTTTGAAATGAGAGAGCAGTTCTTTTTGAAGATGTGTGTACCCCAGCTCGCTCACCACGGTGCGCTGCTGGTTGGGCAGAAAGACACGGATGGTGCGGCTGGCTCTGGAGTCGTCTGAGGAGCGGTGCACACATGGCACTCCTTGGATCACAGGAGACACACATGAGCTCTCAAACACAGACTCCCTCCTTCCCAGACCATTGGTGACGGATCTCCATGCTCCCTGAAGCTGCTCCATTACAATAGCCTCTAGCACTCACGTCTCTAAAACCCAAAAACAAAGAGGCTGACTCTGAGAACTGCGCCATGGTGCTACCTAGGAGTCTAGGTTACAGGCTTTGAGTTAAAAAAAAAACGAAAAGTTTTTAATAAGGCTTTGTTGTACTATGACACTTATCATCAGCTTTCTATGTAAGCTCTGGCTATGTTCCTGAGCTAACGAACAAACATGACATCAGTAACACACGATCATGTCCCATAATAGACAATGATATAATAATAATTCATGATATTTGTGTCCTGTCAATGTATTATGTATACATACACATGCATTTATCCTTTTAAATGTATAAATTTAAATACATGTCGAGTTAGAGTTTACGTGCAGCATCACGTTTGTTGTTTTGATCACATTTTCAAAAATATGTGCAGTATGTGTGTGCAACCTTTTTTTTCTCAAAACCTTTGATCATGTTTGAACTTTATATTAGTAGATTTTGCTGTGCAAAAGAGATTTGTGAAATTGAGAGAGAGAGAGAGAGAGAGGTGGAACAAAACAACTAAATTAATTTAATGAAAGACATGTTTGTTTTGACCCAATCGGGGAATTAATATCACTTATCGACTGTAAAATATATTGATTGCGTTGAGAGGTTTTACACAATTGTGAACTAACTGTATTAATAAAGTCTCTCAACTATAGAAACTTTTTAGAATTTTGCTAATTTTGTCATAATGAAACATACAGGCAAATATTCAGCTATTAGAAACCTTAGCTGTCTAGGTCCAATCAACTTTAACGTAGATCAAACACATTTGCTGCATTACATGCATGTTAACGTTGTTGTATCTGTAATCAAGAGTTTAATAAAAACGTTTCGGATCCCCAACAAACGTGATGCTGCACGTTAACTCTAACTCGACTGTATAACGCTTTTCTGTTTACGTGGATTCGCAAATGATCGAAACGGTCCGTCGGTAAGATGTCATCGGACAGGGTGTAATAGAAAACAAGTGAAAATCAAATAACTAACTTTGTAATCAGGAAAAATATTTCATATTGTTATAAACGCATAAGAGATTGTTTAACGTTAACTACACTGGCATGAAGTGTTGGAGGAACTGTTGAGCAGCTACTTATTAACGTTATCTCTTCGGCCCTTAATTATTTTCTACATAAACCTATCAAATCAAACAGTAAACTCTACAATCGCTTCACAATCCAGTTCTAATCACCAGACGAAAAACAGATATTCATTACAAACACGATACTCATAAACCATTTCTAAACGCTCACCACAGAAAGTTTGAAGAGTTCAGCTCCGCCATAACCTGAAGAAACGAGTGACGTCACCGCCGCCGCAAGATGCGTAACCTCTCTCTCTCAATTCAGTTAAATTCAAATAGCTTATTGGCATGACAAAATACATTTTGTATTTCTAAAGAACTAAGACAAGGAAAATGGCCTAGAACATCTGAACATTTACACTATAAAATCTTTACATTTATTTAAATATGAACTAATATTAAATTGTCATATATAGGCCTATACACAGATATGTAGGCTACAAGAATAAAAAACAATAAAGACTTGTAGCACATCTGTAACAGAACATTTAATTGAAACATTATGAACATGTTTCTTGATTGTGTTTGATGGTACGAATTTTGCAGCAACAATTTGTTTTTTTCACCAAGAAACTTTCTGCACTTTTATTTTTAAAAATGTAATTAATTAATTAATTAAACAGTAATATTAATAATAATAATAAATCTGTATCATTTATAAGCTTTTTTTTTGCAAATTGATATATGATGAAAAGCCATAAAAATAATATTTACTGAATGCAGGATTTTCAATAGATCTGTAGGAGTGTTTGTAGGGGAAAAAAAACCAAAACAAATAGATAAATAAAATGTATAATTTCACTAAACAATTGCTTAATTCAAAATAGCATTCTTCCATTCTACTTTTACTATTTGTGGCATGTAAAATATGCCCTAAATAGTAAGCATGTTGATTATAATGCTTTGCTCAAGCCCTTAAAATTATTTTTTTAAAAGATTTAGCCACTATATATGAGGTTAAAGGTTGCTTTATATGGTAACAGAAATAGGAGTGAAACATGATTCCAGGAAATTTCCGATGACTAACCAAATGTTTGATTTTGGACGTATTAAATCAGAGTTTAGATGAAGATCAGTGAACGATTGATTTCTTAATACTGGCCTGAACTGGTTAAAATAATTAACAACTTTCTTTCAGTTTGAGTTGTGCCTCATAACTGAACTCTGATTACATTTATGAACGTACCATATGTAATGTTTGGAAAATCACACGTGTTATGTATTTAATTAGTTCTATGTGTAAAAGTATAACAAGCTTGATAACGCCACCGTAACAAATGATAATATTCCATTCTGAAAATTACAGCAATGTTGTTGCTGTGGGTGGGCCGGTGTATCTTTCCGATCAGTGATTGGTCAGAATGGAGGGGCGTCTCCAAACCTTCGATCCTCATTGGTCACCCAGCTCTGAATCAGGATCTCTTATTGGCTACTGTATCTGTCACTCAGCGGATTCATGCGCAGTGCTGAAGGGAGGAGTAAACAGCAGTGAGTCACAGCTAACAGGCTAGTGTTCGCTATAGGTGAGTACACATATTATCGGCGATAAAGTCGCATTTTAAACGCATTTTGTCTATATTAACTTTACGATCCGTTATATATTTAATACTAGCTTTGATTGTGTTATCCGCAGGGTTCGTGTATGCGTCGAGTCTGTTAAATCACGCGCGTTTGAGCTAGCTGAGGCCTGCTGAAGCTCGTGCCTGCGCGGGAAAGTCTCATATAAATGCACGTGCACATGTGCGATTGCAGAAATAAAGCGCACAGCATCTCATAAAATCATACATCCCTGTAGAATAGCGATAGTGTTTAGTGTTTAGTAGAAGTTTTTGCGTGGAAATACACGATGAGGCCCAGTGTTTAGGTTCTTAGACTGTGGAGCATTTACACGTGTGACTTTTCCTTTAATTGTGTGCCATTTCACCACCGTGCATCTCTTAACAGATGTAGTAATAAGGCTGATTTTATTCTTCGTTGCTTACTATGTTAGTGTATCTATGGTGAGAGAAATGGTCTGCATTTCAATGGCTGATAATAAATGATCTGATGGTCAGTAACCGTTACTGGTGTTACACCAGCATGTAGCACTTTTGGCCTTCATGAAATCCGTTGTTAAATATAGTTATGAGTGTTCATAGTTGTTTCCAACGAGAACCCTTTTCGTTTTGTTAGATTTGTTAGCATTTAGCAGTAGCATTGGTGCTAAGACCATGTGTGCCATGTGCCTTCAGCATTCCCATTTACAGTAACGCTAGTTCCCCAACATGATTGTAAAGTGTTTCTATTTTAGCTTTTTATTATTGTTTCCACTTTAATAATCACGTTTTTACAGAGTTACCTTAGAAAGATGGTGTCTGATGTGACTTTTCACTAAAAATATCACAATGAAAATAAAACTGATTTTTTAGTCTTTGGACCTTGACATTATCCCATATTTGAAAACTGTAACCAGTGCCGGGGAGTAACTAATGACATGAATCATCTAAATAATTTGCAACAGTTACTGATATTTTTTTCCCAAATTGCAGTGACTGCTCTAAAATATTGAGAGACAAAATGCTTATTCGATAACAGATTTATTTCCTATTTGGGAGCCACAGAAGCTGGAATGGCATTAAACATTAACATTTGCTATGTGGAATTATGTATATGCTTAAAGATTTGATTTTAAAAACAGTATCACAGCTATTACATGGCTTCCAGTTATGATTTTTAAATCTGTGTGACCAATAGAAAACCTTTTTTAGAAATTTAGATCAAATTAAAGTGATCAAATGTAATCGGTTAAATTACTTTAAAGTAATAGTTACACTACTTATTATGTAATAGAGTAATTTGTAATCTGTGATTTATTACATTACCAAAGAAACCTTCCCAGCACTGATTGTAAAGAACGTAACAAGATCTTTCACTCCTGCAGTGAACGCTCAGTGGTTAGCATGAATGAAATCAGAGTTTTATCTCCACAGATAATGGACATGAGTACCAGTGAGTGCTTTGGATGTGGCCGCTCCGGACACTGGATCAAGAATTGTCCTAATGCTGGTCGAGGTCGGGGACGAGGCAGGGGACGAGGAAAGGGTAGGGCTTCTCCAGTTATTTAAATAGCCTTGCTTTGAGACAGATGCAGTCTGACTGAGGCAGTCTTTCTCTCTGTAGATCTGTTCTGTTACAGGTGTGGTGAGCAGGGCCACATTGCGAGAGACTGTGAACAGACTGAGGATGGTAAGATGCTCTGCCTTTGATTAGTAAGAGCTAGGGATATTATGATATTATCAATATCGAGATGTTACGATACCAAAACTGTTGCAGTATTATCATGGTCACATAATATGAAATGCAAAAAGTGTAGTTTAAAAGTCTTAAAATATATTAAAATGTCTTATCCTAGCATCTTCTAAGTTGTGTTTTGGGCCATTATGCTTTGGCACTGTAACTGTTAAATGAACTAAAACCAGAAACACAATATAGCTTAATCCCTTCATCAAAGTGCATTAAATAGAATAATTAAACTTAAAAATGTTTATATTGTTGGTTTAATGATTGTTTCCGCTTCAAAATACAGCATGCTACAATTGCCATCGGAGTGGCCATATTTCCAGAGACTGTAAAGAACCCAAAAAGGAGAGAGAGCAGTGTTGCTATAACTGCGGGAAAGCCGGTCACGTGGCCCGTGACTGTGACCACGCCAACGAGCAGAAGTGCTACTCCTGCGGAGGGTTCGGACACATCCAGAAACTATGTGACAAGGTCAAATGTTACCGGTAAGTCCTATCAGAGCTTAAAATGATAAAAATACATCTAATAATGTGCAAAGATGTTATTATGGACTTGAACTTTTGTATTTGATAGAAACAAATAATTGTCAATTCATCCAGAGTTGTATTTTGGAATAAATTACAGTTACACTTTATTTTAAGGTGTCCTTGTTACACTGTAATCATACACTTACATACTGGGTAGTACTGACTACATGTACTTACTATATGGTTTGGGTTATTAGGGTTTGGCTTAGGGTAACTTGCACTGTATTATGTATAATTAATTATGATAATATTAATTGCGTGCACCTTAAAATGAACATAAACGACTAAATCTCAAGTACAGAGCGGACTGCTGGAGGAAGGCTTTGAATTCAGCTGGCAGCTTAATGTGTGTTGGTTTGCAGGTGTGGTGAGATTGGTCACGTGGCCGTGCAGTGCAGCAAGGCGACTGAGGTGAACTGCTACAACTGCGGCAAGACCGGTCACCTGGCCAGAGAATGCACCATTGAAGCGTCTGCGTAACTCCTTTCCTCTGTCGCCCCTCCTTTCCTGATTGATGGTTGTTTGTCCTCTCTGAATCCTCTTCATTGGCCAAAGGCTGGCAAACAGAGGCCTTTCCCAGGCCAGTGAGCAGCTTTGAGTTTTGTTTTTCCTTTGTTATGAAGAAGAGGGGTGAAAAAAAAAAAAATCATATTGCGTTTAAAACGAAATGTTTATTTAGGTAGAGGTGAAATGTATAACGCTTTGTTAAGGGACCCCTTACCATGCCACTGGTGGAGAGATCCATTACTGGGACATCTGGTGCCACAGGCAACCTTTGGGCTCACGGAAGTGAACCCAAAGATCAAATGTAAGAGAGAAGTCAGGCGAAGGCTCAATTCTGGTGTTTTGTTTTCTTTTGTTTTGTGGTTATATGGAAAAAAGTGAAAGCAGGCTTAAGAGACCATTTTCATCACAGGAAGTCCATTATGATCTGTTGCCCATTAGCAAAGTGTGTGTGTCTCCTAAGGAAATATGTTATAATGGTATATTTCAGAAATCATGCATTTTGTTTTCTTTTTTGTATTTTTATTTTGTTTCTTTTTTGTCCTAAAAAGTCATGTTTGCAGGTTCAGCTAACACTACTTGTTAATGCTGAACATTACAGAGTAATTTTAGTCCTTTCTACCTTAAATTATCCAGTACAATATAGAGACGTGAAATTAGCAACAATTTGCAAAAAAAAAAAAAAAAGGAATGTTTTCACAGAAATCAGATATTTTTGTACAATATCACTTGGACTACTGTAAGAATATCATTGCTTGTACTCAGTTTTTAAGTCGGAAGGAAATTGCAACTTAAGTCCTAGAACATAGATATGTAATTTTAAGCTGTCAATAAAGTTGGAGGAGGATGAGGAATCTGCCCGTGTTTGTGGTTTTTAGTTTATTTTTTTTACTTAGAACAAATCAAATGAATGGTTTTCACTCCACATGGGTGTTTGGCAGTAATTGGGACTGAAATTTTGAATTTAAAAAAAAAATGCTTTACAGTATGTTGTTATACTGTTAAGCCATACATTCAAAGTAAGAGCAGAACCTATTTGACTGCATAGCAAATATGCCATTTCCTCTGGTGTGTCATTTCCAGTCATTATGCAGCTTTTCTTTGGGAACAAAGTTTTTTTTTGTTTTTTTTTTACCAAAGTAATGTTAAATGATTTTTATAAAAAAAAAATAATAATAATCAGTTCTTTATAATTACATTCATCAAATATTTAAAATATGAATGTTAAGTAAATGTAAGGCCCAGGCCCAGAGGTGCACTGACACGACAGAAAAGCAGGTCCTTACAGACGCTTTCAGCTGAATGTGAGCTCAGAGACACGGCAGCTCAAACACTGTACAAGCAGCTGGTGGACGTTGGTGACCAGTTCACATTCTTGCTAGAACTGGACCTCCGCTCTAAATATGAGGTCTGGAAACTTTTGCATAAAAGTCAGAGATTATTAGATGCATCACAGGCATGAGCAGTAGAGAGTCATTGCAATAAATCATGCTGCAGTACAAAAAGATAGAGGAAAGAAGTCCTTTTTGTCTGCAAATTGATGGACATTTTAAAGCAGTAGTAACAAATCATCTACCCCCAGTTTCACAGACAAGGCTTAAGCTAGCCTCACACTAAATTGCATGCTTGAGCTGTCTCAGATGAAAATATCTTGCTCTGAATCATCTTATGTTCTGTGTTAAGATGCACATCTGTAATATTTTCTTATAAGGCATTTTTGAAATAGTTGCTTAAATATGTAAGGAATAATTATTCCGCTTATACTACGGTTGCCACACCTCAAGACATCGATCAGATGATATATTTCAAGGGATTCGTCCGGTT
>JAUMHR010000037.1:47574-69611 GCA_032361145.1 Enteromius fasciolatus
CACCAAGAATATATCTATATATATATATATATATATATATATTTTTTTTTTTTTTTTTTTTTTCCATGAATGTTGTTTGTTGTTTTTGTGTATTTTTCGTAATACACAAATATGAAATGTAAAGTAACTGACAAGAGTAACAAGATTTCACTTTACATGTACAGTAATAAACTTGTATTGTATGATCAACTGATCATACTGATTTATAGATAGATAGATAGATAGATAGATAGATAGATAGATAGATAGATACCCCAAAAAATGGCATGGAGGCAATAATGGGCTGAGAAAGCAAAGACATTTTGAAAAGATTCAGCGGGGAGAATATCTAGCAACTAATTAAGTGAATTGACATCAGGTCTGTTAAATGATTAGCTATAAAACGGTTATCCTGAAGATTGTGGAATACATTGTGTTCCTCTACATCAAGTCTTTGCAAATCTCATCATCTACAGATTCAGAGAAATTGGAGAAATCTCTGTGTGTTAGGGACAAGGCTGAAGATCTTTGTTGGATATCCGTGGTCTTCAGGCCATCAGACAACCCTCATCTCTCATCACACAATCCTGTCATTGACTAAATGGGCCCAGGAATACTTCCAGTAACCACTGTCAGTAAACACAATCTGCCGTGTCATATGTGAACATGCTCCAGAAGCGCCTTGTGTCCTGTGGGCCAAATCTAATTTAAAATGGACTGTTTTTAAGTGGAAAAGTGTGCTATGGACAGACTAGTTCAAATTTGACATTCTTGTTGAAAATCCCAGACGCCAGGTCCTCCAGGCCAAAGAGGAAGACCTTCCAGTGTGTTATCAGAGTTTAGTTTAAGCATCTGCATAAGTGCATGCTCCATGGACATATGTTCCTCTCCAGATGACGTCTATTTCAGGAAAGGCCTTGTGTAATTCAGCAGAACAATACTAAACCACATACTGCAGCGGTTACAACAGCATGGATTCAAGTCTGAATTCACATCTTTCACCTATAGAGAACATTTGGTGCATCATTATGAGAAGTACATCAAAGACGACCACAAAATCTTCAGCAGGCACGAATGTGATTAAATGTGAATGTGATTAAAAATTATTTTGGTTTTCATTTTAACAAAAAAACGTCCCAACATTTCCAAAATTCAGGATGTAAATAGATTGAACTATTAGTTACTACAAAATAATAATAATAATAATATTAAAAGAGAAAGACAGAAAATCCACTGCAACATATATAATAAAATAACAAATACTGTATATTAAAAAAAATAAAATATTTATTATTGATAAATAATATTTTTGACTTAAACTTTATCTTAAAATCCACATACACTATTTACAGGTGTAACATAAAACTACATTAACCTTGCTTTAAACCTCCAAAGAAGAGGTAGTTCAACTACTATTGAAAGAAACCTCCATAGAAGCATCCAAAACACAATGTGTGCTGCTAGTATCCAGTAATACTATATACTATAACTATAACTTATAACTAACTCTAATTAATAACATAACTACATGTCAACTAACTAAGATTAGACTGTTAGGGTAGGTTAAGGGTTAGCAGAATAAGCTGACATTAATTTGTAAAGTTTCTGATAATCAGTATGTTGTGGACTCAACAAAATAAAGTGTTATATTACAGTTTTTTTTTCAGTCGCTAATAAGCGCTTACCCATACTTCAGATACTTTTTCTAAACTCTTAACACAGACTCACAGCTAAAACACAATTGGCCAAATAGATATTTTTCTTCTCAAAATTACATTTTGTTAACTATATACTAACTCTTCACTTCAAAATAGAAGACATCTTTCGCTGCACACACTAACTTGACCAAAACACTGGAAATCTGACTCAAAATGAAATGATTCTGTCAAAGAATAACACTTGTTGTCATCTCACAAGGTACATTCAGTCAAAAAAAGGTTTCAAAATACTGGCTATTGTTGAAATTACTAAAACTGCATAGACTTTGATATTTCGGTTTTACAGGTATTTACAGGAAAAATCCACCGGTTTGACACTAAATTTCTTGGTTATGAACTGTATGTCCACATGTGAAGTAATCTTCACATTCAAAGGCATTCCAGTAAAAAGCAAATATTTTTTTGCCCTTTACTGTTTACTACAGGAGGTACAGTAGAAACACGGTATGATAGAACAGAAAAAGGTTTACAGTATTGCATACAGTGAACAAAATATCCATGAAACATGGTTGTGAGGCTGATGCTATCGATATTGTTAAATATCTCATGGTCCGCCACAATTCTAGTTTGAATTTCATGCAGTTTTATTGCATTATTTGTAACAACCATTTCTACAATGGCAAGCTCTTGATCATTACTGAGGAGCTGTCCTGTTCCCCCAGAGGGTGGAAGACGTTTTATTCTTTAAAGGGACAAAAAATTCAACATATGCATTACTGTATGACCATATTGACATGCCAAGCGAGAATAGAAACAATTACTGTAATGTAAAATTAAATGCTTACCTGTTGGTTTGGTATAAGATGCGTATAATGGAATTTGACAGTCTCAAATTGGGGTGCACTCTTTCACCAGCCTCTCTTAGTGAAAGACCGTGCACATGGTCAATGATAGTGGCACGAATTTCATCACTGACTACTGTTCTTGCAGCTTTTGGAATGCCACCACCTTACACCTCTACCTTGCCCTCTCCTTGAGCTTGCACGTCTCCCTGGCCCTGCTCCTCTCACTGCTCCTGCACCTCTCCCTGTGCCCCTTGCTCTCACTCTTCCTCATCCAGACATTACAGTGTTTGTCTTTTTCTGTTTCTGTTCCCCAAAACATCACTCTTCAAAGTCCTCCTTTCACTGTATACTAAAATGTAATAGAAAGAAATAACCCCCTGCCACTGAGTCTAAGCCAGACTGGAATCAGCTGCGGTTGGCCCAATTTACCCGACCTACATTGATGTGTAAATTATTCAGTTGATTGTTTATTATCAGCTGAGATATATTTTTGATATTGATATTGCTTTTGAACTGATATCATTGCAGAAGCAGAGGTTTTCATACTGTATCTAAGGTTTGGAATATTGTTTTTGCTATTGCGGGATGTTGTGTGTTAGCATTCATAAAAACTACAAAAAACAATCCATAATTTTATTGGAAGATAAAGAAAATGTAAGTATTGTGAAAATGTGTTCACTGACTGCATATTGGGTGAAAACCACATGCAATGTGTGAATGGTATGGCCACAAAAGACTGATGCTGTGCTAATTGTGTTAAGAGTTTAGAAAACTTATCTGAAGTATTGTTAAGAGCTTGTTAGCGACTGAAAAAAACTAAGTAGGCAGTCTACTAATACTCTAATGACTGCTAGTTGACATGCAGTTGCAAATTTACTTACTGTTAGTAGAATATATAAAGTGGGACATTGAAATAAAGTGTTACCGAAATTAGGTGCCCCCTTGATCTCCCTGTGCTGTCCACAGCTTACACACACCCTGAGAGTCCAGAGAGAAATACCTGAGCAGATCCTCACACCCGCATGTGGAACTGCACAGCAAGATGTGAAATTTCCTTCCTGCAGCACAGACTTCTGAACTACCTTAACCAGCCAAGTTCACCAGAACCATGAATTTAGCTCTTTAACAGCACGAGGGTCGACCAGCAACGTTAGACCGGTCTAGGCTAGCAAGGAAATCTTTTCAGCACAAAAAGACAAAAACATGTATTTTTTTATTTATCTAGAATGCAACTGGACTGGATAGTATGGTGGTTGACTGAAGACTGCAGTGTTCTAGTGGTGACTTGGGGGCTGAAGAGGGGGAAGTTCATGGGAAATCCGCAGATGGGATGGTGTAATGTGTGAGTGTGTGTGTGTGTGTGTGTGTGTGTAGGCGTGGATGGTGATAAATTGGCCAGGGAGAGTGGGGATGCAGATCTACTCATCAAGATTGATGTTCTGCCATTCTGCTTTAAGTGCAATTAAAAACTGGGCCTGCGTTTGAAACCACAGATTTGATAGAAACAGCCGGGGGTTGGATTAACAGAATTTACCTCTGTGTTTTGGTTCGAGACCTCATCAGCACTCATGTCCAACTCTTGCTTTTACCTCCTCGTCTGAACCCACTTTCAGTGGCATATATCACGCAGCTTATTTTCATCAGAAAGGAAATCAAGATTTGAAAGTAAGGAAGTGAGACTCCATCGTTTGCTCGCTGTTCGTGGCCAGATTTCTACCTGTTTATTTTTAGACAGATCACCACTTCCATCCTGGCCTTTCCTCGGTCTAGCCATGCCTGACTAGCTGTCAGTGTCAAGTTGTTAACCTCACGTCAACAGCGGTGCGGGCTGTATTTGGGTCCGCTTGATGGATGAGTCTACATGGACTTGTCCCACGCAGGGCACATTTTTCATAGAAAAGCAAAAGGGGTTTGTGGATATTTCTTTTTAGCTCTCTCTCACTCTCTCCTGCTCCCCACGAGCCCTCTGGGCACAAACACAACCTCTGAGCAACACTTTCCAGCTGACCTATGCTCAAAAGGTTGTACGTAAGTATGGCTTTTAGGGACAGAGACAGAAAATTGGATGCATTTCAAATGAAGAAATATATAACTGTTTCTATATTGAAGGATATTTTTTCTATGTTGGTACTTTGTCACAGACCTTCATTTTTAAGGAAACAAATATTTTATTATTTTTTATTTGATTTAGATTTGCTTTGTTTTGTAAAATGAAGATTACATTAAAACCTAAAAAAAAACATACATTCAGTATCAAATTCTGTTCCTTTTCAGATGTTTTAATGCATTATTGTTTAAATTGGTAACATTAGTTAACATAAAATAAGAATTATCAATACCTCTACAGCATTTAACAATAATAATTAATGCTAATTTCTGCATTTTCTCATGCATTAATAAAGTCAAAAGTTAAAGTCGGAGCTAATATGAACTGTATTTTTATTAACTCATGTTAACAAAGATAAAAAAAAACTGTAATAAATGTATTATTCATTGTTTGTTCATGTTAGTTAATAATACTAATACTAATAAACGCTAATGTTAGTGTTAGCATTTAAGTATTTATTTATTTATTTTATGAAATTAAGATTACATTAAAACTCTTTTTCATCCATCTCTCTATCCTCTCTCTGTCAGTTTATAAATATAATAAATAAATTCAATATTTGATTCAACCACTTTATTCCAGTGCTGTTTGTAATTCCATGTCGAGAGTTCAGATTGTGGCCTGTGCATTCCATCTTGTCCTTCAATCTTGCATCACATTTTTGGAGGTCGTCACAGCATTACTCTCACTTGTCCAGATAGGAATAGGGACGTCAGATTAAGGCCCTGTCCCCACTGAGCTCCAGACCCTCAACTGAACACAGTGACACAGGCTATCCATCATGGCCGTCTTTAACAGAGAGTTGGGGGTCGCTGCTGGAAAGAGCCTGGTTAAATTTTAACCCGCTGGCTTCCTACTCACTGGCAGAGAGTTAGTGAGGCCTGCGTCCTGCGCCGTTCCCACCTTCGCCCACTCACCTGTCAGCGCTTTGACTGCACCCATCTGCTGGTGAACTGCTCACGGGCCAGCGTGGGCGGAGGTCAGGGCTCTGTTAGCGTGTCACAAGCCAACAGCAGCGTGTTAATAGTGGATAGAAGGAGGATGGAGTCAGACACGTGCCATTCTCAGAGTTGAGCAGACATGAGGTTTAAAGTTGAGATGAAACAACATCATAACAAGGCTGATGCCTCTTAAACTCTCCTTCTGACCACCTGGATCCATTCCGGACGGATAAACTCATGTACTACCCTACATTTTTCCTCAGCTAATGCACAAATCCACTTAAAGGTATGCTGGATTATGGAAGAAAATGACACTGTTTCACATTTATATTACAATTAGGTGGATAATAACTAGAAATTAGGTTCCCCCTAACTAAGCAAGAGGCGACAGCAGCAAGGAACCTTGGATAAAAAAAAAAAAAAAAACCTTGGGAGAACCAGGCTAAGTTGGGGTCAGTTCTCCTCTTTAAGCACATGTCAGATTGTGCAAAGGACTAAACTGAACAACTACCGCACTAATTAATAATAAGAAGCAAAATATAGTTTATTGAGGGTAAACTTGTAATTATTAGTAAATAAGTTTTCGCTATTATAAAGTGTTACCGGTATTTTTTATTTTTATTCATCAGTATTGTGTATATGTCATTATTTATTTGTGATTTTATGCTATTAATGAGTTTCGAATCAACGTATCATCATCACAGTGTTACAGCTTTCTCCCTCTGACTACATTAGATGTTTGCCTGATTTTTTCGGCAACCTAAAATGCTGGCACGTCGCAAATGTGCTCATTTGGATTATACAAATCAACAGCTTAAAAAGACAGTTTGCTTTCCTGTTCAGAATAAAAATACCATATTTATTGAATATTAAAGAAGACAAGTGACTCCAAATGTGCTTCACATTTTCTGTGGATGCTAATGTGTAAAAATCTTTCTCAAAAAATCTCTTCAAAACTCCTTCACCCTAAAACATTGAATATCAGAAGGGGCAAATACAATTACAGAGGTTAAACAGGTGGACAAATTCTATACCTACACTTGCAGTTTGAGTTATTATTGGGGTCATCACCTTCAGCATGTGCGTTTGAGTCTAAACTCTTCAAGTTCACTGATTCAATCGATGGAGTGATCAATCAAGTGTGGAAGTTTAAAAATTGAGGGTTCAGACCCTTAATTGTGGCAAATTCCTCAAGGAAGGGTGTTGGTTGTGCGGAGAGACGAGCCCGTTCCCCGAATTGCTGAAATCATGCATGCCTCGCCTGACTTGATTAGCCATGATGAGATGACCTGACCTCTTCTGGTGAGTTAATAATGTATTAATTTTTGCCCATTTGACATGAGAGGCGGTGGGGGCGAAGGGCGGTGCTGGGAAGGCGTGAGTTTGTGGGGGTGTGGGAGCTGTCTGATTGCACAAACCCAAGAATCTATCATCTGTCAGTCTGCATTTTCTGGCTCTGAGCTGAGTCTCGATGACAGGCCTGGGGTTTTGCTTCACTTCCGCAAATGACATTACAGAAATTGTGTTTGTACTGTCTCTGTGGTGATCTCCCAGGAGCGTCGGGAAGGATGGGTCAGCGGTAGCCAGAAACGAGGGTTCGCTCTCTGCATTTTTATGCTGAATCCAGCATCTGTGATGTAGAAGTGTCTGCTAAAACTTGTTGGTTGTTGAGTCTATGGACAGCGGTGTACATCGTTGATTAACCACCATGGTGGGCTTGATTTTTGTGGAAACAAACTAACTAGTCCTGAATGCAGAAACCATCCTAAATGTGCTTTTCTGATCATATCTTGAATATGCGTATGTTTGATTAGAACAGAATAAACATATGAGCAGAAAATATGCGTCTTTTAGAATAGAAAGCTATGAATCGCAAATTATTGTGAACTTCTGTGCAAATAAATGGATTCAGCTCTCTGCCTTGTAATTTACAGCAGCGATCTGCAAGAACAGCTTACATTTTCAAAAACCTGCAATACTGCAACAATAAAAAGTGATGTTTTCCATTTTTTAAAATGCATATATATTTAGATGGAATAGAAGACTGTACTGCATGGGACCATGGTTAGCTAACCCCTGGGTCTGCAATAGGAACCTGGTCAATCCTGAGACTTTCTCCGGCATCTTTCAGCGCACTAAGAAGCTCTTCAATATTTCAGTGGAAATGAGCTATGGTCCCCCTGGACCAATCCAGTGCAGAATTGCTACGATTCACTCTTTATGACTCTTTTGTCCTAATGTTTAAGCTGTCTATATACTGGAGGATGAGAACGAGGACCAGGGGAGCCCTCCGGCCGAATTTGAGACATAAAGAATAATTAAAAATAAATGCGGGGATTTTGTGTTCTCATATGTGCCTGATTTTCTCTCATTCTTTCCTTTTTTATAGCCCCTCAATCTATTTTTAATGAGCCATTGAATATTAACTGGATTTCGGGCAAAGTGCCATCTCCCATGAAAGAGATGGATCGCGAGTCTTGGCCCAAACAGGGATGGGGCTGGTCTACAGAAGCTTCATATGTAAAGAATTGTTCTAGTCAATTACAATTACAATCAGCCACAGTAGGGGACGTATCAGCTTCAATTGGCGTCTCTGCACCTCCCCTTGAAAAGTCAAGCTACTGCATGATAATGAGGAACAGGAGTACGGACAGTGAGGAAATATAGCCAAAGCAAATCAATGCATTTTATCATTTCACAAGTGCAACCATAAAGAAGTCAAGCTCAGAGCACCCCGTTCTTGTGTGTCGTAGCCCCACAGGCCCAAAGGGCAGCCCCGGGCCTGGGGTAGAACAGAGGTAGGTTTCTGGATCTTACCCCCCTGCCGGGCTACTGATCTGCTGCCCCCCTCGCTCTCTTTGTCGAAAGGCTTCTTGGGAAGCAGTGATTAATGAGACGTCGTCCCTCAGTCCCCGAAAAGCTTGCTAAAAATTTGTTGTTTTCTTGTTTTCGTCAGCAGTGGTCAAGATGAATTGGAAGAGGTAATGAGGAATATTAGAAAAGAGTTGTGACCCTTGTTTCCGGAACAGAGGAGGAGGCCAGGGAGGGCAACATGAGCCTTTTAAAAGCGAACACATTTATGGCTACTTAGAGAAAATTGATTTGATTGTGCTGGAAACATATATGTTAACACGTCTGGCATTTTTATGGGCTATTTGTCTTTGGAGTCACAGCAGGGGGAAATGTATGCTTACACCGGCCTTTGTGCTTAAAGACGTGTGTGCTGCAGTTAGTGTCTATTTGCATACAGGCATGCGTGTGTCGTTCCCTTTGGATTTATTTAATCCTGGATGGGTCGTCAGGAGCAGCGCTCTGGCTGTGCACTTTAACTCCGTGCCAATAACAGTCACGCGATGATTAACAGCATATTACTGCAGATGGACCAGTGACTGGGTGCAATACATTGCTCTGGAAATATTACAACCTGGAATTGATGCTGGGTCCCTCTCAGAGTTTTCCCAGCTGAACCCTTGCAGTTTATGGACATCAAATTTTCCTATTCATTTCACAAATGTATTTCATACGTGCATGTTGCCCGTGACAAAATCCCTGGTTCAGACATGCTTACATATATGTTCATGTGTTCAGAAGCACAAGCACTGAAACGATACTCGTTTTGTGGTCGTCTGTATAAATCCAGAATCACAAAACAGAGTCAAATGGGTTTATCTACAAACCCAATTCCAGAGAAGATTTTCAGAAGGTTTTCAATGACCAACATAAATGTATTTTGTAAATATGAACAATTATTTTTTTGACAGCTGTAACACATTCCAAAAATGTTGAGACAGAAATAAAATGAAAGGTAAAAGGTTACGGAATGCCACATTAAACTGTTTTAAAACAGTTCAGCAGGTGAACTGGTATTAGGTCATGGTACCAACTACCAAACATCATACTGTGAAAAGGAATCCAGAGAAATCATAGTACATGTAGGGCAAGGGAGGAAAGCTGAATGTTCTTGACATTTGACCCCTTAGATGGCATTGCATTAGAAGTCATCATAATGTGGTGTTAAACCCACAGTCTGCTGCTGCATCAAGAAACGCAACTTGAATATCAGTTACTCTCAGTTACTTAGTTTTCAGTCCCAAAGAACAAAGGGACCATCCAGCATAAGAGCAAACAGTATGGGTGACTGGCCAATGGTATGGATGGATTGTACAGAGATATATACTGCCATCAAGATTATATGTTTCATGGGAAGTACATGGTTATTAGATCAAGCATGTCAGTCATTTTAACAGCCAGTATACTTAATTACAAAAGAACGGAACATTGTTATAACTAGGAAGGCTTATGTGACACAGTGTTAAACATGCCTCTTTCCCAACTTATTTGAATTGTGTTGCAGCCATCAAAATCCAAATTCATGTTTCCGAAAGAAATTTACGTTGATCAGTGAAAAGTTGAATAGGTTGAATGAGCAAATCATAGATTCTTGGTTTTATTGCAGTTTACAGAATGTCCCAATTTTGACTTATGACTTTATTATCCCTTTTTTTTATTGCCAATCCATAGTTAAGGGTCAAAGGTGCATTATATTTTGGATTTACTTTTTTCCCCCAGGAAGAATTATGATGAATTTTAGTGTAAAGAACATGGACTAACATTCAGTTATGAGAGAATAGCGGGAAAGGGGCAGGTTTAATCTGTCTTTTTGTGACAGAGAAGGACAAGAAGGAATGGAAGAGAAGGTGTCTCACTGTGCTCTTTGATTCTTACAAATTGAAAAGCACTATCGACTGGTAATTGTTTTACTTTGATGAATGAATGACTCCCTCTAACCCCATCCACTACCACCCAAGTCCTATCAAGTAGACCCCTCGTTTTACAAAATCAAATTTGATTAGTTTCCACCAATCCATCAGTCCTATCATACCTCACCTGCAACATGACATGGAGAAAATCTGTGTGCGTGTTGAGTATGTTTTCAGATCAGAAAGACATGTCAAGGACATATTTGTTTGTGTCTCTGAATAATTGTCTTCCATCATATGCCCCTTAAACAAATTCCTCTACCTGTTGTGATCACCCTAGGAAGGGGAAACTAAGAAGAATTTTGTCATAATGCTTTTTTGTTAACTACCCAAACTTGTTTTTTCCATCTTCAGCTTGAAAGGAAAACAAAATCCCAGATGTTCAATGTGGTGTGTCCCACTGTATTTGGTATATAACCTATACATTAGCAAATGGAACTTTGTATTTATGCTTGCTAAGTGTTGTTGCCTTCTATGTTATCATACAAATCAATGGAGATGCATATCATCAGGACCTGACTGCTCGTGAATATTGCATTAATGGAAACCAAGCACGCTTTTTGAATATTGAATACTGAATAGGTCATGACATAACTCAATAAGCTCAACCTGATACCCCGCTACGTCTTCAAACAATCTTTGACAAGAGCTCCAACAGTGATCGTATGGTTAGTTATCGGTTGACGTTATCGCCACAAGTGCCGCTTGGGATAGAAGGATTGCTGCATGATTATGATGTCATGGCAGATCTGAGGTTGGATACGAGTCAGGGCTTGTGCAAGTCCATGTAAAACAAGCCAGAATAATTGGAGAGGTGATTAACTGTGCTGATTTAGTTATTGGAAATTAGAGAGGTGGCACAATGATGTCACTATAACAGTATCGGTTGCTGTAGGAACATGTGATTAGCGATCTATCTAAGAATCTAAAAGTGCTGTAGGCCTATATATGTTCTCTTAATTGATCATCACTATTATTAACAGCATGTATTCAGTAGCTGAAGAAAAAACAAAAAACTGTGAGCTGGCTGAAACAATCATATCAGATTTGTGAACTAGAGCAACTGATTTACTAATAATTAGACCCAGAAAAAACAATCCTCCATGAGTTATCACATATGGCATGAGAACCTTATGGACCATTTTATGTAACTAGATTTGGCAAACTTGCATCGTAATCTGCTCTTGCTCCACTGAGGAGTGGAGCTTCATGCAAAAACTATGTTTGTTTTCTTATATCTATTTAATTTAAGTGAGATTTGTATGGTTTGTTTGGAATAGCTCTAATAATTTATGGGGGATCAAATTTAGATGTTATTGTCGAATCTAAATTTCATGATTTTTTATTATTATTGTTTTTATTTATAGACTGCCTGTGACAAAGGGATTGAGGGTTGAGCGGGGATCCAAATGCAAACACTTTATTCACAAACGTGGTCAAACAGTTCAATCAAGACAAAGGCAAAGGAGTAATTCCAATAAACAGGCTAGGGTCTGGACAGGCTGTGAAAAATGAAAAAAAAAAAAAAATCTAGAAAACAACCCAAGGTCAAAAACGCAAAGAAAAAAGGGAAAATACAAGAACAAGGAAAAAGGGTATGGCTTTGCAATAATCAGCATATGAGAGACGGTGAGGGCTTCTTTTATGCTAGACAGAGGGCAACACAAGACTGAAACAACCAATGAGAACCAGGCAACCAAACGGAACATGACCATGAAACCAATGAACCAATGGGGACACAAGACACAAACAAGGGTAGTACATGAAAAGGGTAGTGCCCTCTAGAAGAAGCTCAGGGCACTCCATCTGGCGATCATGACACCACCAGACTGCTGCATGTAATTATCATATGGGACAATTCCATAAATAGCTTTTGTATGCCTATTTTGACAGTAGTTCATTACTTGGAATGACTAAAGTCTTTAAAAGCATTGTGTTTGCATTAATTAAAAGACGATGTCAAATCTTGTTGGGCAATTATAATGCTCATCTATTCATTATACACCCCTATATCTATGGACTGTCGATTCTAACTACATAACATGGTTAATTTAATCAAAGGAATGTTGTGAGCTCTACGTCTTTGTAACTGTGCATAGAGAGTACGTAAACTTAAGCTTGAACCCAAGCACAGTTTTTAAATCCATGTCAAATGAAAACACTATCTTTTATTACAAAATCCAATGTTTTATTAAGCCATCCATCTATCTACACAAGCTTTTCTGCCACCGCTGTTCATGCATTTTCAGTTCTCTGCAGAAGTCTCTCAAATAAAGGTGTCCCATTAAGATGACTATTAGGATGAGCCGTCGTTGAGTTATGTGAACAAACACATACCCATCTCAATCTTCCCACTCTCCGCTCCTAAACACCACACCGCACAAGTCTAACCCCCTGGTGCTGGGTCTCTTACCACAAGACAATAAACGTATGATGAAATAAAAACGTGTGATTCATCAAAATCAACTCCAGACTCTGCTGCCCAACAAATTAAACAATATTTCATAATCACTCTACGAGGCTGACAATGGATGCCAATTTGTAAGTAAGGGCACCTCCGTGCTGGGAGTGTTGTCTTAAATGCACGGCTGGGTGGTGTGTAGTTAATTACAGAGGCTGGACATGCTCTAGTGGCCACAGACACTCCCGTCGTACCTGTCCAATCAACCGCTTTGCAGCCAGGCGCCTACCAACACTTCATTTATCTTGTCTGAGTGTAGGGGGGCTAATTACTGTGCTGCTAACACCCCTCCACATGCGTACACACACACTGCACACCCAGTGTCCCATTGCTTGTCTTTTTCCTGAGACACCATGGCACTGGTCTGGGACAGAGGAGTTGGCCAATTAGTCTTCCATTAAGGCTATCACAGCTTTCTGGCAAGCCTCCCATCAGCTCAGGGCACTGGTGCACTGAAGGGCCTAATAATCTGCTATATGGCTCCGCGGCTTCGGTTAATCTGTGGGGAGGGGTGAAAGAGGAGGAGAGGTCAAGAAATATATTTCCACTGGCTGTGATGAAGAAAGTTCAGAAGGGTCAGTCCTCGGAAGACCCAGTGGGAAATCACTAGATTTTGTATATTAAAAGTAGGGTAACTAGTTGAAATGACTTGTTTAGGTGTAGCAGATCTCCAGTTTTAGGGGTAACACAAGTCACACGAATTATGCAATCAGATAACTTTTTCAAGTGACTAGTAAAAGTAAAGTAATACATTTACAAGAGTTAACTATTCAAAAAAGTTATACCAGTGACTTTGATTTCACATTTATTGACTGATGGCTCACAATCGACACTGTAAACATGATTAGTTCCAGACTGAATGTGAACGTGCAAGTGCAACTGTTCTTGGGTATTCCTTAAAATGAATAAAATCAGTGAAAAGCAAGCACAGAATACGACACAAACCTGCAGTAATACTACATAACACGTTATGTATTTAATCCTACTTCATTAGCCAATATCTTTTCTGCAGACCTTTACTGACCCAGTTCAACCATACCAATATAAAAAATAAAACAAAAAAGAAAAAGATTAGATGAACATATCATTTGTGTTTCCCTTTTTCTGAACTTTTCATGCAATCTAAAAAGCCAGTACAGCTGAAAGGCTTATTTAGCTTTCTGAATTTATGTTTTCCTCAGCCAACTTTTTTTAATATTAAATGCAAACAGCAAGCCCAGGCCAGATGAGAAAAGTAAGCGGGAAGTAGCACGATATTGTAATGCATAACGTTTAAATGTAACACTGCCTGCACACTAGAAAACCTCCTCAAATCATCAGAGTTGGCATTTGTCTTAATGTAGTCTGTGATTGCTTCAGTCACGACACTGATTTACTTTAAACATATTCTGTGTAGTTTGCATATTCGTCTTCGGGAACTAATTACAATGGGATGTAGAGCATTGTAATCTGTGATTAAAAAGTGAAAAAATAAATGGATTAAAAGAAATCACTGCAACTAGTGTAATAAAAACATAAATAATCATGCATTGTGGTACATCAGAGACACGCAAGAATAATTGTCTAGTTTGGGTTATTTAGAGTAGAAGGGGTGGGAAATTGTGGGTTTTGATGGTTGGATTAATAAAGAAGAGCCACAGCCAAAAAAATTAGCCAATTCTGGGCCTGGTGCAGCTGTTGGTGAGAGGAGTGTAATTGCGTCAGTGGCATCTTGGCCATCCCCTGAAGCTTGCCCCTAAAGCAGTTAGCTCTTAGCCTGCGCTTGGGCGTCATCATTTTCTAGTACCCATCCATCTTCCACCTCCGATTAATTCTTTTCATTCTGGCACCTCTCTCATAAATCCTGGCACACTTAATTAATTTCACTGGCAACGCAGGGACCGCCATAAAGTGGAATTGTTCACACAAAACCCCATATTAATTATGCTATTTTACAGCAATCTCATTGAAAGCTGTGTTTCATCTTTCATAATTACATTTCCAACAACAATGGGGGCAACAAAAGACTCTAATTATGGATTTGGCACGCTGCTACTTCACAATAAGTCAACAGCGAGCAGTGCTAGAAAACTACTAGGGAGGTTACGGCGGAGGATCAATGACTTGCTTTTATTATTGCTATTATTGTTGTTATTATTTTTTAGCAGCGGGAAGAGACATTGTGATACAGCGTCTGCATGGGCATTTTGGCTCACCCGTGCTATAAATCTCGTTAACAAAGCAGCAAGCATTGTTGGTGAACTCCTTTTTAACTCATTTTGGTGGCTGCATTGATAATGGTTAAGGAGCTACTTATGAAATGGATCAGTGCCTATTAGCTGGGCTGCTGGATAAAAAAACCAAAGTTGCTGGTCAGCAACAAAATCGGTGGATTTATTAAAAAAATAAAAAATAAATAACAGAACATACTGGTTAGGTATGATTTGAAGCATGGCTGTTGGTTTAAGCTGGTCCTTAGACAGTCTTAAGCTGGTTGAAGCTCGTTCTTAGCTGTTCATTTGCTGGTCCTAAGCAACTAGCTCTTGCTCATGACCAGGGGTACGTTTCTCAAAAGCATCGTTAGCTAACTATGATCGTTAGTTCCATTGAACTCTATTGGTAACGACGGAGCTTGCGGCCGTGGTTGCTTTTGGGAAACACACCCCAGATAAGGACCAATTTAAACCAGCTCAAACTAGCAGCCAGGAAAACTTGAAAAGGGTTAATGAGGTGATACCACCAGCTTTCTACTCAGACAACCTTCTTCTCTTACTTTTTAGATTTTGTGAGTCACAGACTGTCTGGAATGCTGATATTCCATCAAAATAAAGTTTTAGAAGATATTAAGTGGACAGTCTACATATGACTAGTTGACATGTAGTTACAAAGTTACTTACTGTTAGTAGAATGTCTAAAGTGCACTTTCAAAATAAAGTGTTCAGGGGCACCTATTCAGTGCCTGGAGGGCCACCTTCCTGCATTCATCTAATCGGCATTTTTAAAATCACTAGACACTTCCAAGCAGATGGTTTGAAGAAGGGTGGAAATAAACTCTGCAGGAATATGGTTTTCCAATTGCTGAACACCCTTTCTGCAGAAATTGATGTTACTTTGGGTGTCTTTCTTTAGTGTTCTGTGATGTGTTTCTCAAAATCATTGTGAGCAAAATTCTATGATCTAAGTTAGGCTTTTAAAGCTTTTTGGAAATTCAGCCCTGATTAAAAAAGAGGCATCTCATTAACCTTACGTATTATTTATCTGTCATCTGGCATTATGGCAACGTTTAAGAGGATGGTCTCCAGATGGTCTCTTTTTCCAGACCAGGGTGTCCAATCTTGCTCATGGAGGGCCAGTTACTCCCAAATATCTTTCATGAGTTCACACTTACATAAAATTAAGTTGAGTACAGATTAAGCATATTTGGCATGCTGTCCAGGGAGGCTTGCCGTGATTTTGCCAAGTAAGACATGATCCTTGATCAATATATTTTGTTGATTCTGGATCAACATTACTGTCCAAAAATATAAACTTATCCTAATCATTACCCTTAAACCTACCCCTACCCAAATGTATGCCTAAAATCAGTGGGAAATGATACTGTAGCTGATTAACAAGAAGCACCTAACTATGATTATAAGCCTAAAACAGATATTTCTAGAAAAGTTATTCCTCAATTCTGATTGGTTGATTAGAATGTTGTTCCAGGATCAACAAAGATGTTAATCCAGGAACATCTTGTACTTGGTAATATCACACTCACAATCCAGGTCGAGGGACTCCAAAGCCCAGGGTCAGGCCCGATACCAAAGTGCTCCCCCGTAATAAAGCAGATAATTTGGTAGGTGCAGAGTCGGGGTGGTGGAGGAATGTTGAATTGAGAGATACCAGTACATTTAGGATAATTTATAGGGGGCTTCTCTTGATCTGATTGCATAACAATGTAATCACTAATGATGTACCAGCAGTGTAAATTATCTGTGCATGCTCCTGCCGGAATTTGCTTATAAAACATCACTTATTAGCTGGTTCAGGGGTACTTAATTAGGTCAGGAGCTAAACATGATTGGAAGCTGGTTCTCCCGCAGCAAGACTCAACACCCATGTCCCAGACCATGTGGAGTCTACACCCACCAAGACAAAGCTGGCATGACTGAATGCATCCAGTGCATTCAACCCCATCAGCTGAAAATAGAACAGGACTGCACACACAACAATTGTTCTAAAGACCTATGACATCTACACAATCCTTACCCATTACTATTAACTACTAATTACTAAAAGTAAATGGACTAATATATGTGCATACCAAGTTTGATGGTAAACTTGATATGCACTGTGTACGTATAGTAAGTGTATAAACTCTATTTTACTTTTCTGCATTGTGCTCTGTACTGCTCAACAATGAAATCATAAAGCAGCTAAAATAATTACAGCGAAGAAACACAACTATTCGTCTTGTCAAAAAGAGTGTCTAATAATAGCATGGAAACCTAATTAATGGGGACCTATTTTCCATTGTGGTTAGTTCTGCAAAAAGCCTGTAACTAGCCTGGTCCATGTCCACGTCTGAGTATGCGGTGTACATGTGCTACTATGTGTCTCCATCTCTTCCCAATGGAGGCCAGTGGTGATCAGTAGAGGTTAAAAATTACATATCACATCTCTGCACCCATTGGTCTCTCTTCTGCTCCATGACTGGCTCCACGGGTCCCACGGGTCGGCCTCTCATTCCTGCTCCACACCCGCTGCTCTTTTGAGGCTCTGCTGGGATCCAGGGCAATTACCCGTCTCATTTAATTGGCATTATCATTTTAGCGTGCTGACAGAGATGGATCACCACGCTTGACCAGACCACTGGAGTCTCCAAAGAGAGAGGCGGGGGGGGGGTTGTGTAAGCAGGGAGGGTGTAGTTAAAGAATGTAAAAATAAAGTTAAAATCAACATTTGAACATTTTCTTGATATGTAAAATATTGTTATGCTTTTTTTTTGTGGATGCATGCATATTTAATCATAGACATAACTATTCATATTCAGTGACAGAATAGCAAACAATTAATGACAATCTAACAAATGCATGTTCAACAACAAACATCTTCAATATCCTCTGAATGGATGGAATCATAAACTGAAGCTGAGTCATATTTCATAGGGATCAGTTCTTTTGACCAGCTGTCCAGAAACTGCACCTGCAACTACACAGCAGTGCACTAAACATCATTTAGAATAACCTTTGTAACAACACTTCAATGCAGTGGAGGTGATTTCTGTATGTGATCATATTCTAACATGTCACATGAATCTTTCCCGTGACAAAATGTATTTTTTGTCTCTTGTGACAGCCTTACAATCGTATGATCTTCATTCAGTGTGAATGACACTGAAGAAAACAAGATTAGAGAAGACGAAAAAGGGAGGTATGGGGAAAAGCAAGAAGCAGGTGAGGTAGGTAAGCTAAAAATTGTGCATTACATTAACCCAGGCCTCACTTGGTCTTAATAAGTGAACATGCTGTGCTGCTATAACTCACTGCCGCTAAACCTGTCATCCGAATTAAGAGGCCCCATTAGATCTGCCTGTTTCAAAGCCTGTGCTAAATTAAAGGATGAGAAACACTGTGTGTCCCCAGGGCCACGAAAAAGCATATAATCTCAATGACATTGTGAATCATCGGTCTTGGGAATTGGTTTATTTTGAATAGGTTTTGCATGCAAAACTACGTATTCACATGTGCAATCTAAAGTTTACACACATGCTCACATTTACACAAACACAGCTGAAAATGTTTTAGACGATCTGATTCATTAATAAACATAACTATGATCTATATAGAAAAACTTTTAGACAGCTTACACTTTTTAGAGAAAAAAAAAAAAAAAGCATGAATGATCACCCATAAACCAAACCATCAGTGGAGCATTCGCAGATAATATATATATATAGATATGTATATAAAGAACATTGTACAAATTCATATGAATTAGTCGCATGTTCACTGAAACATAAAATAGTAAATTGTGTGTATTTATATTTTTTCCTGTGAATAGCCTAAACAGCAACGATGTCAAAGCGACTCATAATATGCATGCACACGACATCACTGTTTTCACAGATTTGCTTTTTGAAAATTGATTGTTGATTCCAGTCCATGCATCCATGATCCAGTGATATTAGAGGGCTAATTACAACTTTTCTTTTTAGGAGGCCCTCCCTTCCATTCATTGGACCCACATGGATTTTTGAGTCAATCAAAGAAGCTGTAAATGCCATGTTAACTAAAAGAACATAACATCATGACAACACTGCTTGGCTAATAGCAAAACATGAATGTTCACAGATCCTTAACTAGCAATTATACTGAGCTATGACGTGACAGGCAGCAAAAATTCCTGGAATTAAATGCCAATGAGCAAAGATGGTCATACTGTATACTTCCAGGGTTGCATGTGGGTGAGTGATTTCACCAAGATGTTCCTGGATCGACATTCTTCATCAGATTTGAGTGATCATTTTTCAGGAAATATCTGTTTTAGGCTTATGATTAGGTGCCTCTACACCCTTGTTAATCAGGTATCATTTCCCACTTATTTTATGGAATGCATATTGGGTATGGGGTAGGTTTAGGGGTAGGGATAGGGATAGTCTATATTTTTGGACAGTAACGTTGATTCAGGATAATGACTTACTTACTTGGCAAAATCACGACCACCAAAGAGAAAAAAATCCACTCTTTCACAGATGTTTTAGCAATGTACATGTGCATTCTGGGCGGTTACCACCAGTCAGGTGGAGACACTAGACCAACGATCACCTCTGCCGGTGTTTCCGTGCTCTTAAGAGTGATGTCCATCCTGTCAACCAGCCCACGCTGTATGAAAAATGGAAAGCATAAGAGAGACACTAATAAAAATAGCATTGAGAGTGGACAGGAAGCACTGCTTCATTACTCACCTCCCTTTCCTGGCCTTCTGTTGTACAAATGTGCTACATGCTGCACAACCATGCATCACCATCGGCTAAAAAACAAATGGGCTGTCGGCCCCGTATTTACCTCCGATTGTTCATGCACTATCACATACACTTGTGTGAGACGTAAATATGACCCAAAGAGACTCAGTCCATCTTCTGTGCGACACTCTAGCCATGCGCTGGAAGCGGGCAGGACAAATTTGTTCACTGGGAATAGACTTAATGATGTAATTGAGAGTTAAAGCTTCAGGACTACGTGTTTTACAGCAGGGGGTTCAAACTGCCGGTAAATTTCATCCAACTAATCAATTTCCACTTCTGCCGTTTTGGCCTTTAATGTATAAATAATTGGTGTACGGTACAAATATTATGAAATGCAAAGGTGTAAAATGACTTGTTATAATCCTAAAAATATAAATGCAAAAAAAAGGAACATTTTTTAAAAGGTACAGACTGAGTTGGTTGTGTTACGAGTGAAATATTTTCTCTGTGTGTGTAGAACTGTTACTGTAAGTGAGCTACAGGTGATGTGTGGGCTTCACCATATTTCACATATTATACTCCCATCAGGAGTCCATTACTACAGGAAGTTACTTCCAGAGGGTGGGTGGAGTGATTGGCTCTAAAAGCTTCTGCCTTGCCTTTCTATTTCTATTGCACTCTTTTTCACTTGTTGAGATCTATGACAGATTTGGTTCAGTATTTAAGATGTTGAAGGTCACAGCCAAAACACTGCATGTCTACTTTGGGCAACATTTGCACAGGAAACCAGAGCAGGAAACTCTCCCCTGTAATTACCAAACCAAGAGATAAGTCCCACATTAACTCCCTCTATCTTTCTCTACATCTGTCTCTCTTTCTCTCTCACTTTACTCCTCTCTGTACTTTCTTTATTGATAGAGTGCTGAAAGCATATACAGTAAAATGACTTAAAAATTGTGTCTGTTAAAGCATGATAAAATATCATAAATCCAGACCTGATCACACCTAACATTGCATTCAAAATACACGGTCGTTAATATGGAGTTATGCAGCTATAACAGCTTTCACTCTTCTGGAAAGTCTTTCCACAAGATAGTGGAGTGTTTCTTGTAGAAATGCTTGGTCATTTGTCAAGTAGAGCTTTCATGGAGCCGTACACTTTGCTTGGTGTGTGCATAACAACAGACATGCAAGGTGGATGTTGGAACGAGTATACTAGGTGGTGCTGTGCTCATCTGTAGTTGGATACCTGGGCATTTACAGTTGGCGCATTGCAGTTAGGCAGGTAAGGTTCTCCAATTAGACCAGCAGAGACCAGAAGAACTAGATGAGCCCCAGAGACAGATCCCCATTGAAGACCTTGTTTACAAGATGGCTGGCGGGACAAGACCACAAAAGTGAGCACTCTGCACAATCCGATTTTGCTGCAGCATTACACAAACTTCTGGTTCATCAGGTCAGATGAGAACTGACCCTCGACTGAGCCTGGTTTCTCCCAAGGTTTTCTCCGTTCTATCAGTGATGGAGTTTTGGTTCCTTGCCATTGTCGCCCCTGGCATGTTTAGTTGGGGACACTTAAGCCCTGTTCAGACTGTCAGCCCAAATCCAATTTTGTGCATATCTGGATGGAATCTGATTTGAATAACTGACTGTCCACACGGTGTATTGTTTACTGTGTATATTCGATTTGTCTGTCCATAAGCGCTCTTTAGTTTGTTGTTTTAGTGCGTTGGTTTCTATGGTGATGCCTTTGTTAAAACAGTTTTTTACGACATGACAACATGTTGCTGTCCCGGTTGTGCTGTATTATTACATTTCTTCTTGTGAGGCAGCAGCAGAAATGCAGGAAGCTGGAATGTGCATCTTTATTCAACACAATCTCACCCCAACTCGTCACATGTTGACGCGTGCTTTTTGAAGGTCAAGGTACCCCTTTTTCGACGTAAAGGGCCCTCCATTGTTTTAAATAGAAATTCAAATTCATAAAATGCCGCCTAAACAAGAAGTCTTATGTTAGCTCCAGAGTCTAGAGGTGACATGCTTTACACATTCCCTCTGATGCTTGGTGACATGATGCTTTCATGGAACTTCTAGGGCATGGAAACCCAATCCATGATGCTCCTTTCACACAGTTTTTGAGCTCATATTAATGGTAGTGGAAGTTTGAGACTCTTCAGCTATGCAACTTTCATGCACATATTCCTCGGCTCTCAGTGACCCATGCACTTTGTGACTTTACATGGTCTGCTTTTCCGAAATGCTTCCAGTTTCCAATAGCAGACAAATACACTATATTACCAAAAGTTTTCGCTCACCCATTCAAATGATCAGAATCAGGTGTGCTAATCACTTGGCCTG
>JAUMHR010000037.1:84299-105621 GCA_032361145.1 Enteromius fasciolatus
TTGTGTAATTTAAGCAAGACAGTTGGGTTTTTGTATTAGTGATGTTGTGTGAGTTATGTTCAAGTTAGTTTGAGTGGGTTTGGTTCATTTGCAGCCCTGTTATAGAAAGGTTTAAGAGTTACCGTAGTGGAGAGAGGTGTGTAGGGGAGTGACGTGTTGCTATTGCCACTAATAGAACAAAGTAGGCCGTGCTATATTGGGGCTTGAGTGCGATGTCTGTTTGTTCTTTTGGTCAGGTAAGTGCGTTTGCAGCTGCTACTATCATATTAGCAAGTAGTCAGAGAGATATTTAATAGCATAGCTTAGCTCTTACTTGTCCAGGTTCAAAGCAACAACAGCCAGAAGTCACGGTATGTACAGATAATATTTTTGAACTCACTTCTGTATTTCATGTAAGTATTTTGAATATGCAATTGCTTGATTTAAATAAAATTATGTACAAGACATACTATTAAGTTTCTTATGAGTGTATGTACACTAGCGGTAGAATCAACTACGATGCAAGAAGGCATCACCCGAAATCTTGCCTAGGGCGCCAAATTGGTTAGAGCCGGCCCTGTGAGTATAGAAGTGCATAAGTCTAAGTGGACGTCCATGACATTTGCCCCCAGTTTCCCAGACAAGGCTTAAGCTAGTCCAATACTAAATTGCATGTTTGAGCTGTCCCAGATGAAAATATCTCAAAACATGTCAATGTCATTAATATTTATTTGTAAAAGTTAATTTAACTTAATTTAACGAATGCCTAGTCCTGCCTCAAGCTAAACCCCGTTTGTGAAACCGGCCATGGAGTCCTACAAGGTTCAGTTCTTCAGTTCCGCCGTAGGGTTTTAGCATTTAATGCATTTTAGCCTGTAAATGCTCCGACTAAGTCAAATAATAAGAAAGAACCAAATCGCCTATCACAGCTACACTGATGATGCCCAGATGTACCTAGCCTTATCTCCAAGTGACTACAGCCACATTGAAATGAACAGTTGGATGTGCCAGAAACAAGGAGAAAACTGCATACAGAAACAAAAATGTAGTTCTCAAGGTGAATGCATACCTTGATTCTTGGGGTCAAGCAACTACAAATCCAGTTAAGAGTCTTGGTGTGATTCTGGAGACAGACCTATGTTTTGTCGTGGCCCAAAGAGGTTGCTGTCGGTCTCATTCTCGGTTAGTGCAGACAAATGGGCTCAAACAGCAGAGTTTCAGATGTTGAAGAAATAAGACTTTATTAAAGTAACAAAGCCGAGAAGACAGCCGCCACATCACACTGCCTCTGGTCTTGGGTTGTGTATACAGAACATATTATACTCCTTCAGAGATGACACGATTACCTTCCCATGGTGCTGATTGGTCAGCCATCTTTATCTCATCTGATTGGTTGATAATCCCCATCCCCTCATTAGTTAGGCATGCATGGATGGCAGTACCCCCCTATCTCCTCATCCTCCCTGTGTATTACCTCGTAAGCGCTGGTATGAAGTGGTACTCCCCTCCTAAGGCTTCTGTTTGTTCTAAGATGCTTTAGGATGACCTTGTCATCTACACCTGGCCCTTGGGTAATGGAAGCTTCCAATCAGAGGTCATGAGAACTTCACCTTTCTACATACACCATCTACGCACACACATCCAGGCCTCAACTGTCATAACACCTTAATCAGTATATCAATGGTTTACATTCTTTTGTTAGGATGATAATATAAGTTCTATATTTGGTTACTAAAATTCACAATAGTTTCAGTAGTCATGTCAAAGCAGTAACTAAATCAGCATACTGTCATCTCAAAAACATTGCAAGAATTAGATATTATGTTTCCAGTCGAGGCCTGGAGAAACTGGTTATCAGCAGCAGGTTGGATCATTGTAATGGTCTTCGCACTCCTTCCCAAGAAAACCATTAGACAGCTGCAGCTCGTCCAGAACGCTGCTGCCAGGACTCCTCAGGACTCCACTGGCTTCCTGTGACATTCAGAATAGATTTTAAAGTACTGTTACTCATTTATAAATCACTCAATGGCAGGGCCTAAATATATTGCAGATACGCTCACTGAATATAAACCTAACAGAGCACTCAGATCATCAGGATCTAATCAGACAGAAATGGGTTCACACAAAAGCGAGTCCGCTTTTAGCTTTTATGCCACCCGCGGTTAAAACCAGCTTCCAGAAGAGGTCAGATATGCTACAACATTAGCTACATTCAAATCCAGACTCAAAACTCATCTGTTTAGTTCTTCTTTTATTCTGTGAGCAGCATCGTGCTACGTCCGTTTTTGTTGTTGTTGTAATTTTTTTTATGAGAATTTTCCTTACTTTTATGTAAAGCACTTTGAATTACCATTGTGTATGAAGTCTGCCTATTGTTCACGCAGAGTCTTTATACATGACAAATATTTAAAAAACTATTCCATATGAATCCCCTTTATATTTAAAAGACTACTCTCACTAGGGATTGTTTGCAGAAGCTTATTTGTGGAGCAAGCATGCTTGCTCTTGACCTCCCAGCAAAGCTTTAACCACAGAAACATCGTGGTTATACAAATGACTGCAGCTTAATTGAGTCTAGTCCATCGGTGTGATTTAACTTTCCCGAAACTTTGCTAATAAACTTTGTTTGTTTGCGACTTTTCCTCGTTTCGCCACGGCGACTGCTGTGTGCCACGGCCTTCTCGCGTCGGACCATTATTAATCACTCACTATCAGTGTGCGTTCACGAGCCGATCATCAGGGCTGGTGACGCAGCCGGTCACGTGACGCTGCCGCTGGTGACGTGCAGCGTGAGTTTCTTTCCCCGTCTGTGGCGTTTAACACACACTCACACACACTCGACTGGACATAAACAAGAGTGAGGGGCCTTTGTGCTGCTCTCATCCCTGTCTCCTCCAGCACTAGCGGACTCGAGTCGTGTTTATTGAGTGTGAGGCAGCGGGAGCGGCGCGCGATTTGGCGGGTGAGTTTGTGTTTGTGTTTGACTTTTATTGTTACACATCGACGTCACAATCCATCATTACAGCGCTGCACTCTTACAGTAAAGTGACTGCTGCTCTGTGAATGAGGGAGTGTGTGTGTGTGTGTGAGTGAGTGTGTGTTATGGCGACAGGAAACAGGGGTGGAGATGTAGTTTGTGGTTTTTAATATCTGGTCATATTTCATAATATTAGTATTCATAGAAATGAAAGTTTGCTTGGAAGACTGGCACACGTGTGTGATCAGACATGCACAACATAACCAGTGCAGAGATCACTGACACCAAATAATCTGCTTTAAACAGTTTCATCTTGTATTGTAGCTCAGTTGGCTGATCATTTATTTATTTATGCATATTTCCAGACTGTACATGCAGTCAGTGATAACCAGTTTTTATTGATAATTACAACTCATCATTTATTGTTGACAGTGGATGCATTTAGCTTTTTTGTTGTTGTTGTTGTTATTTGAGGGCCATATGTGTTCAGTTTGAGATTACAGCATCGGCCAGATTGACTGCTAAACAAAACTTTTTAGTCTCCCCATATGTCAGATCAGATATCCCCATTTATGTAATCATAAATCTGTTTGGATCTTTTCATGTAATGTAATGTTTCATTAAAAATTTTCCAGTGTTTGTTTAAATTTGCCATTTTTATTAGATGTTACTTGCTGTTATTCAACTGTATTATACATAATGTTCCCCCCTTTGGTGAATATGTGGTCAGTTTGAGATGATTGCATCGACCAGGGCTGCGTTTTTCAAAAGCATTGTAAGCTTATCATTTTAATGGAGCTATGATCAATTTATGCTTGCGATGATTTGGGGAAACGCAGCCCAGATTGACTAATAAACGAAACATTTGAGTTTATAGGTGTTAATGTTAAATCTTGTTACATCAACCCTGAAGCTCAAGGCCGTCTGAGGTGAACATGCAGCAGGCCATGGTGTTTGATTTGAGGAAACAGCAGATTTAACATCTTTACCTCCTCAGCAAAAGGTCACAGTCAAGTAACAATGCTCTTTTACATCTCGAATGATGACCAAAGCGGTTTACCTCGAAAACAGTGCTGTGCGTTAGGAAGGACCTCTCTCTTTTGTCTAGTATTAACACTATTAGGATATTTTTTATGACCATAGAAAGAAATAAAAGCCTAGATTTTCAGTGAACACTGAATCGAGATGGAAACAAACCCAGGGGTTTTCTACTCTTTGAAAGGCTCTGTTAGTGTTTCTTCCAGGTTTTACTTTCCTTTGCCTCTTCCAGGTGGGATTATTGCAAATCTTTCCCCTAGCAAAGCCTGGAAAGGTTCCCTTGGCTTGGTCCTGAGCATGAAGGCTTCTGAATTTAGGACAAGGGCTGTGGGTCCCTGCGCTGTGCGTTCTAGCGGCTCTGGTCAGCAGGAGCTGGCATTGCACTGCCTCGCTGGTTAGGAGACTGTGATGTCAGCCATTTTAGGTTGGACAGCAGAGCGTGTGGTGTGCCGCCATTTTTTTCCCCCTCACTCTTCCATTTTTAACTGAGCCTTAACACCTTAGGTGCTGGTGACATCGAATCTGTGCCACTCTGCCTCGAGAAGCCAAATGCTCTTTGGTGCTCTTGAACTGTGCTGTGTTTTTGCACACTTGAAGTTGCATTTTCAATAATAATATGCGTGCAATGCATAAAACAACCTACGCCGTTGGCCTATTTGCTGAAAAGGTCTTGTTTTGAAAGCATATTGTCAGTACTTTTGTGAAAACTTTACACTTTACCTTAGATTTGACTTTTCTTACAATCAATTGGATAGAAAAAATAGCTAATAATGGAAGTGCTATGTAAGTCTGAGAACACAGCACTTAAGTTAAAAGCAGTTCAGCCTCAGTATTCTTGCTTTGTTTTATAGTCATATTGTGTCTAATTATCCACCTCATTCTTCAATGCGGAAGTAAGCCGTTTTCTGTGACTGTATTAGATTTACAGTTCATTAGATGCCTAGGAAATAACAACGTGCAGGTTGCACTACAAACCAGTGTGTTCATAATTAAGATAATACATTAATTTGCAATATTAAGCAGCAAAACGGTCTGTTTTACACAGCTAAAAATAGCTGGACACAGATGAGACCAGAAGCCCGACAAATGACATTTACGATGCCCACGATTACGGGAAAACTAAGGTGGATAACGTTTGGGAATATTCCCATTCAAAATCATGATACCTTGGCAAAACATTAAATTCAAATCATTCAATAAAATCAAAAACATTATCCAGCCCTAAAAGAGTGTTAACGTTGCCTTTATGATCGATGCATACTGTGCACATTTACATACTTAACACATACGTGTCGTGTTTTCAAAGATTCCCGTTTTTCAAAAATTTGCACATTTGCACCAAATTATGCACTTTCAGGCCCCAAAATGACACTGTCGTATAAACGAACAGACAAAAGACAGAAACATGTTTTCGCACCAACATGCATTGGTGGCTTTGACCAGGGAGTGGAGGGGACGCCATGCTACTGACAATAAGTGAGAACAAGCGCACCTATCAAACACAGTGAAACCGGATCAGGGACTGCTCTTGCCACTCGCAGTGTCCGGAAAAAACAAGCCAGGGCGAGCCAGGAACCCGGTTGACCAGTGAGTGCGTTAATTCGGTGTGTGTACGTGAAACAGAGTAGTGTGTAGGTGGGGGGGGTTGTTGCCATGGGGATTGTAACACACCAGTGGTGCTGACGACCCGTCTCCCTGCGGACTGGGCTGAACTTGTTGAGGGAGAGCGAGGGGATGGGGGAGGGGAAGGGGACATGTGTTTTCGCCAAAGCAAACGTAACACACAGAGAGTAGATTTTAACCCCAACTATACATTAGACATGTTAATTGTTTACCAGTCACATTCTTATAAAACAGGAGTATTTTTGTCTTGTTTTTTGTAATAGCCTAAATGTCTAAAAATTCTTGAATCAGGATGAACTTATTTGGCAAGTGACTTTAGATATTATGTCTTGTGTTCTAAAATATTGCTATTTTTGGCTTAAAACAAGCAAAAAATTTACTAGCGGAGTGAGGAAAAATAATCTCATGATTTAGGTTAAAACTACCAATGTTTTTGTTTTGTTAACTTAAAATAAGTAAATGCATATTGCTTCAAGAATTTTTCGATATTGATATTAGAAAACGAGACGAAAAATACTAGGTGAAAAATAGATTTTGCAGTGTATCTGACTATATAGGCCTCAAACTTTTGAAATGGCGAGCATTCGTTTATTTGTAGCTTTTAGTGTAAGCCTAGCATTTAAGTTTTTGCCAAACAAGCAATCCAGGATTACGGTATTCTTGTCTTGGTTAATCAATGCATGTTTCTAATATTTTACGAATTTGTAACTTTTTCATATGGTCCGCCCAATCTTCAACATTTTCTACCATTGTAGATTTAAAGCATTTGCTCATTTTAAGGAAAAAAAAAAAAGGGCGGAGAGTCCATAGCTTAACGCTCAACGCAAACAGCCGCTTGGCTCCCAGGTTGACCACTCACTAAACAGCTCATGGTGGAACATTCCAGAGCCTTTGGAGTGAGCCAGAGAGGAGGAGGAGGAGATGTGGGGGGTAACGGCTCTGTGATCGCTGGATGAGGGTGTGTGAGAGGGGGGTAGGGATGGGGAATTGGTATCAAGGCAAAAAATTCCTTGCTGAAACACCTCACTGCTTCCTGCAACAGTTAATGGCCCCCAACACATGTGCGCGCACACACAGGCTCGCACCTCGGCCCAAACTTACAGGCCCAACCCCCACTTGTTGTCTCGTCTTCTCGTCCTTAGGGTCTGAGCAGCGTGATGGATGTCAGGCCCGCCTACCACGCAACCCTTTTGTGTTGGTTATGTGACCCAGCAGCGTTGGCAGGGCCATGCCCCCTTTTGCTGAGCCGAACAGCAACGCCGCAGCAATGAAGGCCATTTCCATTCTGAGAAAAAGATCCGTAGATTCCTATAGATACTTCCACACAGACATGTATTTCTTTTTTCGAACCAGTCCGACAAACCTTTTCAGTTTCACAAAGCATTTGTGAAGATGCTGTAACTTTAGGCTACCATATGTGAATATTTTGTAGACCTACTGTGTAAATCTAATGTATGCTTTAGAAGTAGAGTAATCATAGCAGGTTTTATCAATACTTCAGCATCCTGATGGTGTAATTACAGCATCTTCCAGCAGGGGATAACTAGACCATGTTATCAGACCAAACTTTGTGACATGGTAGAATTGGATAAAGCCGTACTGCTCTTTTTCAGCTTGGTCATATGGTATACTCTAATTGAATATGTGTTCTCTTTAACATTATTGTGATCCTTTCTCGTTATATGTATTGCCTTTCGTGGCCCCAAATCCCTATCATTTGGAGGGTTGACATGCAGCTAAGAAAGTGCTGCCCTGTTCCTGGGTATGTTTGCTTGCTGCAGTCTAAGATTAGTGAATTGAAAGTGACCTATATTTCTAGTAGGCCTTGGCAGTCATAACCATTTGGATCAGAAAGGAACTCCAGTGCTTTTTTTCCCCGTGTTGTTGTTGTTTAGTGAATACACTGTTTAGCATTAGGATGTGTGCATGTTGAAATTTATTTTTTCTCACATTTGTGGTAGGAAACGTCATTCACTTAAAACAACAAAAGTTCAACCGTTTCTGGGAGGGTAGGGGGTGTTAGGACGCTCCGTAAACAGAAAGAGAGCCTGTTAAAGCTTCTTTGAAAGTAGCTTAGTCATCAGAGACGACATGTAAGAGCAGCTCTTCTCTTTTGCACTGTAAGTGAAAAGACATTTAAAGATGGGTGAATGGGCAGTTTTGTGATATTTGAGTATAGCAACTAAATTGAGCTTCTGTGGTTCTTAAAAGCTGTTGTTGTTGTTTTTTTTTTACAGATGCTCTGATGCCTGAAACCATTGTCATTGAATACTTACAATGAACTGAGGATCATGTCCATCAACAAGTTCTCAGTGGATGTTTAATAAAGAGTGGATAACCCTCATAATTAATCAGGACTCTCACTGGAGACCAAGTTGATAGAAATATGGCTAGCAAAAGGAAGTCAACTGTTCCGTGCATGATTCCTGTAAAAGCCATGCATCTGCAGGATGACTTTGAACGGGACAGACTGTCCCCTTCAACCAAAGACACTGGCTTTTCCGTTACAGAGGAAGCAAGTGGAAAAAGCTGTCAAAGTTTGGATGAGTCTTCTGGAAAAGAAGCAGGTGATACCCCTAAGGATGGCGGTATTTACACTTGTAGGCCATGCAACTTCGAGACCCAGGACCTAAATCTTTTCCTTGATCATGTCTACAGTGGGCACCCTGATTTCCGCATTGACCCATGTTTTCTTTGTGTGGATTGCGGGATTAGTGCTGCAAAATTTGAGGGCTTGGCACTTCACAATGCCCGTGTCCATCCGAGTACAATAAACACCACACTTCAGCTCAAAAAGAAGGACAATAGAATCATAGTAGAGCAGAGTCTTTGTTTGGAACCTTGTGAAAGCACTAGCTCAAAAGAATCTGAGATTTCCATCACCAAGACCCCAATCATGAAAATGCTGAAGGGTAAATCAGAACCTAAAAGGATTGTAGTTTCTCACCCTGTAACTGATGACCCTGCCCCCGTTATTACCAAAGTGGTGGAGAAAAGTGACTCTCCTGCAGTTACAGTCACTCATGTGCCCACTATTGTACACAATGGAGCAGCCGGCAAAGTTGCCCTGCCATCGGCTATACAGATTGTGAATGGCTCTGGGGCTTTGCCCATGCTGAAGACAGCTGTTACACAAGTCGTATCTGTTGTGCAGAACAGAAGTCTCAATCAACAATCTGCTCCAATCACGGTCTCCTCATCCCAGTCGTCTTCCGCATCTTCATCATCAAGCACTAAGAATCTTCCAAAAATAATGATCCCCCTAAGCAGCATTCCTACGTACAACGCATTCATGGACAATAGCAGTTTCTTAAAGACGTCCTTTAGCAAGTTCCCTTATCCAACCAAGGCTGAGCTTTGCTACCTTACCGTAGTCACCAAGTATCCCGAGGAGCAGATCAAGATCTGGTTCACAGCACAAAGGCTGAAACAAGGAATCAGCTGGTCTCCAGAAGAAATAGAAGATGCCCGCAGAAAAATGTTCAACACAATTATACAGGCAGCACCTTCAAATGGCCAGCAGCAACGTCAGACCCACCACAATACTCAACCAACTATCACAGTTCTGGGAACAACTGGCATCCCTCATATCTTACAAGGTAGCCTTGTTGGGCAAGGAGGGGTGATTGTTACCCAGCCAATGATGGCTAATGGAATTCAGGTCAGCAGTGCCCCCGTTGCATTAGCCGTAACGCCTAAACCACAGGCTGCTGCAAAGCCTACGATGCAGGCCAGACCCGCCGCAGCCCTGGTAGCCGATAAAGGAATCAGCATGGTTTTAGGCACTGTTGGTAGCAGCAGTAGTGGAAATTGCAGTAGTAGCAGCAGCAGCAACGCTAGTACTAGCAGCGGTTCAAGCAGTATTAGTAGTACTAGCAGCTTATGTAGCCAGGCAAGTGTAATCAGTATTGGTAGCATCAGTCCTGCTAAGTCTAATAGCAACAGTAATGTTAAGGTCAGTACACCGGGTGCTAATGCTACTTGCATTCAGAGCAATGGTAACATTGTGAAAAGTGAGGGTAAAGGCAGTTCTGAGGCTAAAAGCAACATTAAGAGCAAGGACATTGTTTCCACTCCAAGCACGACCTCGGCATCTACGATTACAACAGATGCTGTACCAAGTAAATCAGACTCTCCTGTCTCTATGAACCCTCGTATATTCTCCACCACTAACTTCCTGGACCCCAGCTTTAACAAAACCAAAAAGTCCCAGGAACAGCTGGCAGCCTTAAAGGAGAGCTTCCTTGTTAACCAGTTTCCTAATCAAGAGGAAGTAGACCGACTTATAAGCCTAACTGGTCTGTCTGTACGTGAAGTGCGGAAGTGGTTCAGCGACCGCCGCTACCACTTCCGGAATCTGAAGGGTTCAAGGTCAAGTGGCGGAGGTCAAACTGTTACTAGTGGTAGCACTTCCCAACTGGACCCTCTTGCTGCTGTGGACCTGTCCGAAAACAGTACACCCCCAGAGAGGCCCAAAACTCCCCAGCAGTCACCTCTCAGCCCCTCACAGACATCATCTCCCACAACTCCAACACGACGTCCTCCACGACCCCCATCACCAGATTTCACGGCGATACGGTACAAAGAGCGAGAGCCCCACCAGGTTCGCGCTTTGGAGTCCAGCTTTGCACAGGACCCAGATCCACCTAGTGAAGAAGTTGACCGGTTAAGAGCAGAAACAAAGATGACTCGCCGTGAGATCCACGGTTGGTTTGCTGAGCGACGGAGGAAGGTAGCAGCAGAGAAGAAAAAAGAGGAAGCTGAGAGGGCAGAAAGGGAAGATGATGATCTGGTGGGAGAAGCGGAGGAGCATCAAATAAACAAGGAAAAAACTGGCAATGAGGAGACTCATGAAGCTGAAGATTCCTGCAAGGAAGCGCAAGACGACAAAGAAGAGAAACAGAAGGATGAGACTGGTACTGAGCCGAAAGTTAACCCTATCAAAATCAATCTCAAAATGCTGAAAGTTACTGAGTCTAATGGAAAAGGTGAACCTGAGGGAGGTCAATTGAACGAGGCTAAGGTGGCACAATCTACAACTGTTCCTCAGACCTCCCCATACCGAGGTAAGAAGACACCCGAACAACTCCACCTGCTGAAGCAAGTCTTTGCACGCACCCACTGGCCCAGTAGTCCCCAGTACAATGAGCTGATAACTAAAACGGGCCTACCGCGACCAGAGGTGGTGCGTTGGTTTGGAGACTGCCGTTATGTCCTGAAGAATGGTCAGCTCAAGTGGCTTGAGAGTTACCAGACCATGGTAGATGAGGAAGACTTCCAGAAAGATAACATTAGTGTCCTAAAGGAGCACCTAGATAAACATGGGAAACTAGATGAGACTAAGTTGGAGGATATTGTCAAATCAAGTGGGTTAGGTGAGGAATCAATCCGACGGTGGTTTGCAAATAAGACGCCACTTTTATTGGAGGAAAATAACTCCGAGAGCACAGGAGGTGTGATGACTGGATCATCATCTGCAACCCCAACTGAAGCTGCTCCAGCATCACAGCATGCGGACCAAGATGATGTAAGGGTGGAGCAATCAGGAAATAACCTAATCTCTAAAGATCAAACCACCAAGTCAATAGTTGAGATATCAACAATTGCTAAACAAGGTGATTAATGTTTGAGGATTAGCCCTTGTAATGTTTCCAGTATGAGGTTGCTTTTGTATCTAATGCTTGTCTGTTTGTTTTCGCAGAGTCTGACTGAAGAGGAGAGTTGATGTATGAATGAATGTGAAGATATCAGCCCATGGGATTACAGCACATGTGGCCTTTATTTGAAGGCTTTTTTTTAAAACAACTCTATATACTTTAACAGGAGCACTGGAAAACATCTAAAAAACAAACTCTCCCACAATGATTTCTGTTTTTCTCCAAGAGTTACAAACTGTCCCACTGTTCAAAAACACTGTGTGGATTATCAAAGGTCAGGATGCACCCCTTCACCAGCCAGCTGCTTTTTCTATTTGGATAGGATAGAGGGGAAAACAGACTTCGTCTTTGTGAAGTGACAGACCCAAGTTGAAGTCCATGGAGAAGTTTTTCTTGGATGTGTATTTCCTAACTTTTTCTTCTGGAGAGGAATTACCATTTTTAGGGGACTTATGGTGGTACGAAGCGCAAACTGCACAGCTCTCGTTGAGCCCTTTTGTATTTCTTAAAATATGACTGACATAATTGCACCTCAGAGAGGTCGAGTTATATGCTGTAGGTGAGCATCAATACCACATCACTTTTTTTTCATTGAAAGAAACCCATAAAATCATGATTTGTGTCAAAACAGATTCACCCGTGTGAACGCTTGGGCTTGTATGAGTTTTACAAATATTATTGCAGAATAAATTTAATATTAAAACGTGGTCATGGATTTTCCAGCTTGAAGAGAAAAACATCACATTTTCATTGTTGAATAAGTACTTTATTCTCAGGCTTGATTATGTTTCATATGAAAAGCAAAGTTAAAACATATACTTCCTCCAATATAGCATAGGCACGTTACAGAAAAGGCTTGGTTTGTAAATAAAAACATTGGTAACAAAACGCTGATGCAAGAAAGCATAGAAAAACAGGGAATCTTTCGTTGATGTATATATGTATACATACACCAAGGCACATGAAAGATGATGCAAGAAAACAGCAGAAACTAATTTACATACTAGAGATGGGCTACAGAAGTACAAGGAAAGGGATTAACACTGAAAACAAATTGAGGGAATGTTGGCTAATTAGGAATAAATGTAAGGGAACTCCCTCTGAAGGAGTTTGGCCTCGTCTTTTCCTCTCAATACTCAGGAAGTGATTATGGTCCCTGTGTCTTTCTGTAATATTTCTAGATTGCATAATGCAATTCGCCATACACTAGAAAAAGAGAGGAATGGCAATTTATACATGCATCCAAAGGCGCAAGCTGGTTGCTTGAATTGCACATCCCTCCAATGTTAAAATGCCCCTTGTTTACAATTTTCAAATCAGTTAGCATTCCTGTATGTGCGCCGTCTGGGGAAATCGAGGAGTAAATTCTGGAGCATCCTGCTGACTCTGAGCTGTCATGCGCAGAACCAAATAAATACTGTGACAATACTGCAATAACATAGCAGCCAAAAAAGGCAAACGAGTCATCCTGCTCTATAAAAACACACCTGGACCCCAAGGTCAAGCGGAGAGCAAGGCAAATCATTAGTGATGGGGAAAATAATGTAACAGTATCATAATGGCTTCTCAAATGGCTGTTGGACACGTGTATGTGTGCAGTTCGGTAACATCTCAACCTCTACTGGCTAAACAAGAGAACTGCATGAGACTTAGCTACAATAAATATGGCCTTGTTTTTACTGTGTATCAACTGTAAATACTGAGGTTTAGCAGTCTTAGCCAGTTAATAAATCAATGACAATCTGTTATAGGGCAATAATATGGCATAACATAAAACTGACAGCTTGGCACAAGATATACATCTAAAGAAAGACTGACCTTACTCCTGTCCACAACAGAAAAAAAAAAAAAATCCATATTTTCAGAAATATTCTATGCTCTAAACCGATGAACTGAGACAGACTTTTTTTTGGTCCAAATTTTGTGTGTAAACCACCTGCACAATCTACCTTTGGCTTTCTTTAAACACATACATAAAATGTCCTCCCTATTTTGATCTTATGAGACAAAACATAATAAAAAAACCTTCAGGACTTCTCATTTGCTGAAATGTGGAGAAACAGTTATAGATAAATCACAGAAATGGTGTTATAGGGATAAAACGTTCTGAAATGAGATGGTCCAAGTACTGTAAACTAAATACATGACGTTTCTGATGCTCCCGTAGCCTGAGCGGTTTGTGAATTCAAGTCCACCCGTGCAGACTGGCACAACATAAAACAAGGAGAGTGATATTGCTCTCTGGTCACTTGATAAAGTTGTCTTTTTTTTTTTAAAAACAAAGTAAAAGTTAAATGTTGAATGTCTTCATGATGCTCAGATTGAGGTCTCCCATACTGCCATCTGCCACAAAAAAACAAGAGCATCCTGGGACGTGTCAAACGGTTTAGTCTATTAACTCGGACAGAGGGAAGAAAATACGCTAGAATGCGAGAAATGCAATTAAAAAGGCCAGGCCCTCATGTTAAAACGCATAGAAAAAAACAACATTACGAAACAGATGTTTAAATAATAAAAATAATCTGAAATGAAATAAAAATCTGGAGTGAGAGGCTCTTTGAGAGCAGATCAGCTGCAACGCTTTTCTAACCGACAGCAAAATGGGGCGCACACACACATTTATATATTCATATATATATATAAGCCAGAGAGATAGAGTAAAGAAAAAGTATTATTACTCCATAAATGTTAACCTGGAATCGGTTTCAAAGTGATGAATGATACAGCCCCCACTCAATTTTGAAACATTGGCCTTGTCCTCGAGTCTCGTGCTGCATCAGAACACCCCCGTCCCGTCCGCCGCAGGTTCAGATTGTAGCTAAGCAGATAATTGTTCGTTTCTGTCCGTGAGCCGCAGCTCTGTTCACGCCCTGCGCGGCCAGGAGCGGGAGAGAGAGGGAGATCTGTCCGAAAACGCTGGCGATGACGATTTCCACAGAAGCGGGTTTCACGGCAGTCCTTGACATCATCAGCTTTGTGGGACCCTCGTCGCTGGCCATGCGTCCGCCCCGTCCTTCCGTCGCACGCCCGGCCGCTCGGGTTACGCTCGGTTATCGGCGCTGACGCGAGCCCTGCGGAGCCTGCCGGAGGAAACACACGTCACACACATAAGAAATCAACCATCTAGCCTCTGATGGTCAGCATTAGATCTGGTCCAGCCCATCTAAAACCAGTTATGAACACTGGCAGTCTCGGTCTGGCCAAAACAGACGTTTGAATTTGCATGGGTTTGTGTACACAGCTGATGAAAAACATTGAGCCAGTTCAGTCTGTGTCCTCAGCCCAAACACATCATATCATTTCTTTAGAGCAAGCATACCTCCGGTTCTCGTGGTCCAACAGCGCCTCCTGAGACACCCTGAAGTCATCCAGTGGAGACTGATAGCGGGCCTCAAACGATCCCTCCCGGCCACGATACCCCAGCGCCTGACCCGGGGACGAGGGCAGAGGGGACATGGAGGACGTGGAGGAGGTGGAGCTGGTATCCCCCATCCGCTCTCGGCCCACCTGCATGGCCATAGCCATCGCCCCCGCCGTCGAGAAGGGACTGAGCATATCGCCGTTCTCATGCTGCAGAAGAAACCATTACCATACAGCATTTGAGTCAATGAATAAAGTGTTTCTACATGCTGCGCTACACGCTCACCCGTCCTCTGACGATTTCCATGTGCACCAGCAGAGACGCCAGCTCCAGATCCTCACTGTAGCTGTTCTTCAGCGGGACAGACCGGTAGCCTGCAGACCCACATCAGGCACATTATCCATCTTCTCCTCATCAGAAAAACCCTGATCAACTACTTTAGGTGTGTTTTATTAGCACTAGTGTTTCTAGTCCTCCTGGGAACTTGAAAGTCCTAATTATGACATCTGGTGCATTTTGATCAGTTCACAAGACGGTGAACTTTTTTTACAAATATATATATATATATTAATTGTACATCTACAAAGTGGTGTAAAATAAATAATGTGCATCGTTTTAGTTTTTTCCATTTGTTTTATGAAGGTGATGCAAACTGAATCATTATATAGAGTTTATTCGCAAAAACAGATAACTCCTTTTTTATCATGTTTTTCTTCTGTTTTATTGTGTTAGCGGTGTTTGTACTAGGGCCGCACGATTTGGGAAAAATGTCACATTGCGATTATTATGGTCAAAATTGCGATTTGCGATACAATAAACAAGTGGTATGACTCAACTTCCTTGTTTTGAAGGAAAATGCACACAGATGACTAATAATGCTGAAATCTGTATTTCTCAACTGAGATACAGTATACAGTGCAATCTAGCAACAACTAGAAATTAACAATGTTTTCAAATTAAAACTAAATTGTACAAAATTAAATAACAGTGACATCTTTACATTACTGAATTAAATTACATTCAATTAACTTTAAAATAAAATGTAAAAGCACAGAGCATTTTTATATTTTACATGTTGTCCCAAAACATTTAAGCAGGATGTAACATATACTTAGTATATTTCTTTTGGTATCTCTTGTCCAGTGCACACAAGCACAGAAGAATCTGTAGTTTATCGGTTTTTCTCTAAAAACAAAAAACTAAAAACTTTACTACAAAGCATGTCATACTTTTTTGTTTGTTTTCCTTTAATACTTATGATTAAAATGTAGTACTTTCTTGTACTGAAGAAAACGCTTGAAGTACTTATACCAGAGTAAAAGCAAGAAATAATAGATTTCTAATGTAATTAATTATTAAATCATATTAAATGTATCCAAAGTATTTATTAATCGTTTGACAGCACTTAAAAATGTATATATTTTTTTAAATTGGTACTTATGAGCACAAGTCCTTGTTTTGCGAGCTGTACCTGTTTTGAGGCAGTTGATGGGGAACGTTGCCTGGGCGAGAAAGTTCTGGTCGTTAAACATGTCTATTTCATAGACCACGAAGCGCAGGAAGGCAAAGGAAGGGTTGCAGACGGTAAATCTGAAGGGTTTTCTGGGCCAGGTGGGGTTCAGACCGTTGTCCGCTGAGAGTCAAACAGGTACATCTTTGAGTGACCCCACACACCCCTATGATGTCTGTTCTTATGTGTTGTTGGTTTTGCACCTCACCTTCAGAGTCAGTCCTCTGCTTGGCGTTGTCATATTCTGCTCCGCAAACTTCGATCTCAATGAGAGGGCAGACGATACCTCGGCCGTGTTTGGGCAGGTGGCGCGCTCCCAAAACCTTAAAACAGTTTCAGTTTGATCATTAGCAACTGTTTGGTCACCCCCACATGACCAGGATTGTCTGATAACCTGCTTCCACTCGAGCGAACAAGACCAAACACTGTATGTGCTTTACTGTGTGTTTGGCTTTTGTAACTATTAACTACCAATTTTTCTAATTAATAAATTAATAGTTAGCTGTTAAGTTTAGAGATTGGATAGTATTAGGGATGTAGAATAAGGTCATGCAGAATAAGACATTAATATGCGCTTAATTACTATTAATAATGACTAATATTCTAGTATGCTAATACTAGTTAAGAAAGCCTAAATTGAAAGGTTACCAAACACAATGCAGAGAATTTGAATATTTAGTCATATTGTTGTTAAGAGTCAAAATGACAGTCATCAAAGTGAATTTAGGAACAAGTATCTACCAGTCGCCTCAGAAAAAAGTAAAGGGAAACTTAAAAAACTCACTTTATTTTACGGTCCAGCTCAGTTAGGTAGTTGTTAAGTTTATGGCCAATACGTGACAAGTAGTCCCTAAACTGAAGTGTCAGTGAAGATTCTTGAAGCTGTACCTCTATGCTGAGCGTGATGGGCTCCACTCCTCTCAGAGAGTGCCGGTCAAACGGGTCGAAGGTGTCGTCTCTCATGATGGGCGGCTGCAGCACGTAACCGCTCCGGCCGTTCAGCATGAAGAGCGCCTGGTTCATCTGCATGGGCTTATCTGCAGAGAAACCATCGCTCGGTTAAACCTTCTCAAACGCTACAAAATGACAGTTTCTTCAAACTACATAAACCCCTTGTCAGACCAGAAAAATTAACTAGTCAACTAGTCAATGCAGTCGTCTGAACAAAGAATACCATGTGTGACCCTGGAGCACATTTGAAGCAACAGCCAACAATACATTGTACTGGTTAAACCATAGCCTTTACTTGTATGCAAAATCTCATCAGGATGTTAAGATCATGTTCCATGAAGATATTTTTCAACCGTAAACATATGAAAACGTAATTTTTGATTAGTAATGAAGGTGATTTTTTTTTTTGCACCGTCAGGCTGTATCTTTTCCAAATATTTTCTGATCAAAATTTCCGGTGTTGTATAAATCTCAATTTCAACAAATTGACATTAATGATTGGTTTGTGGTCCAGAGTTACATGTTGTTGAAATGTTTAGGCTTTGTAATTTCCCAGCATGCAATGTAGCATGAAAAAAAAAAAAAAAAAAATCACTTCTTGTTTTGCTATTTGCGGACTTCATTTAACCTTTTTGTTGTTGTTCTGTCATTACAGTTCGTTATTTGTTGTGTTGTGATGTTGGATGTCATCGTTCCTGAGGTTAGTGTGTGTAGTTTTGAGACTTAGAGCGTGCTCAACCACCGATATCCTTTTCCTGGACACCTCGTTTCACAAACAAAGACCACATTGTCTACATATTAGACTAAGTTAAGGTCCTTGCACACCGAATCTGACATTTTCATAAGCATTTTTTTGTACTCATCATCTTTTCCTTTCAAAATGCTTGCCACAGATGTGAAAACGCAGAAAGTCGAACCAGATCCAATTTTTATTATTATGATTTTTTTCTTAAATTTGATAGCTTCAGTGGCAGTGTGTAAAAGGTGTGAAAACTTCTGACTCTGTGTGCAATGGCCTTTATCCGTTAAGGTTTATTATTTGTAAACAAACATATATGATATTCTCTTACAGGAAACAGAACAAGTCAAATGACCTCATCGACAGTAATTGTTTCAGTTGCTATGGAGAAAAAAAAAATGTATAGTTGAGAGAAGTCAAAGAGCATCTAGTTTTTGCAGAGAGGCGGTGCTCACCTGCGGTCTGGAAGTTGAGGGCCACCAGCTGACTGCCGCACAGCCACATGGGTAAGGGGTCGTAGTTGGAGGAGTCCAAGCGCTGGCCGCGAGGGTAGATCCGCGACAGCTGCAGACGGTTGTACTGCAGGAACTTCTTCCCTTTGATGCGGTTCACATACTTCTCCGCTTTGGTCTCGGGAAACGAGGACATGTCCCGGAAACAGGCGCGCTCCGTCCCGATTTCTGAGAGACACAGAAGAGGCTTTCAGCATTTCTTTGATATATTGAAGCTGTGTCTCCTAAACCTGTTCTGAGAGACACACACCAACTCTCTTCCTAATCACACACACCTTATTCAACTCGTCAGTGTGTTAATAGAGACCTGACACCAAAAATCACTACTGTCTACAGAAAAGAAATAGAGCACCATGGGAAAAGGTGCTGCAACTATACCGTGTCTATGTATTACATTTAACTTTGAGCTGAGCAATAATGTATACGAATATACCTGTGCTACTGAAGTCAATAACGACCGCTGCTGATTTTATATGACGTTTTTATACAAGTATAGGTCAAGCAAGTAAAACGGGTTCACAGTAAATTATAAATATAATAAACATCTGATTTGAATACAGTTTCTTTGGCCATTGGAGCATCTAGACTAACCGTGTAAGCCCTTGAAAGAATGAAAGTGTTGATTATAATCAGTATAAACAGCATTTTAATGACTCAATTCAAAACGGAGATTTAAGGATGTATTATCTTCCTTCATGTCAGCTTGGCACTTTTTAACCTTGTTTTAATTTAGTTTTGGTCAGAATTATTAATAGGGTTACTGCTGATGATCATACAAACAAGCCACAAAAACAAAGATAATGAGATATACTTCAACTGTATAGCCCAGCAATAGCAATAAATAAAAGTGAGTTAGGACCACTTCATTACTGACGTACTTTGAATTTGATTTGATTTTTATACTTGCTGCTTTCATTTTAATTTTGAAGTTTTAGTCATTTAGTATTTTTTTTGTCATTTAAAAATATATATTTTTTATATAATAGTGAAATTCTTGTTTCATTTCACAACTAATTCTTTTGTAAAAATGGTTTTACTTGTAGTTAATGTTAATAATTGTGGTTATGAAAGGAGCAGGAGAACCTCTCGAGGGATCAGTGAGCACGAGTGGTTAAAACTGTCCATGTCTTACTGTCTTCATCAAAAGGAACCGGTCGGCAGTAGATGACGAGGTCTGACAGCTCTAGAGCAATCTTCTTTCTTCTCTCCATCATTTTCCCCTCCTCAAGCTGACGGAGAACAAATAATCATTAGTCATAAACACTGTCATACAGAGCGTGTCACAAACGCATTCTTAGAAGACCGCATACATTTTAGATACGTTTGATCACATGATTTACACTCAAGTAGAAAAACTCATTTTAGGTCAACAAGAACAAGTTTGTACTACAGACTTCTAGAATCAAAACCTTTTAGGTGTCTCCATATTTACTATTATTTTACGTCAGAAATAATACAGAGAGACCAAATGTACACATTTGTGACAGAAAACAGAGTTTGGATAGCACCTGGTGGCTGTTTGTGGTGTATCGCTTTAAAACACTTACAGAACCTCCATTTATTATATCCACTTCACAACTTCTTAGACACGTGGCTTTAAGTTTATATCAACCTATTTTGTAAAATACTTTTAAATAAAATCTAAGAATATAAGTAGTACAGTATATTTTTATACTTTCATTTTTTGATAATCTGCTGACTGTCATCTTTAGAAAGAGCTTCCATGAATTATAACGATGTCGGTGTGAACAGTGCACTTTCATTTGCATGCTCTCAAAGACAGGTGACAGGAAAGAGGTTGAGCATCAGCCACTGAGAGACGGTCCGTTTCAGAGGAGCTGACCTTAGCTTCAGAGGTCATGGTGACCTCACGGATCTTCATCACCCAGTCCTTCAGCTCCTCTTGTGAACTTGCGGCGATGTCCAGCACCGGGCCGGTGCGAGGTGAAGTCACAGGCACCAGAGAGAAGACGAACTGCCTGCTGCCCTTCCCTTCAGGCCGGACCACTACAGGAGAGACGCACTGTTAACACCACAGCCAACTGCAAACCATTACATTCATACAAATAAATTCTCCATATGAAAGGTAACTGAAAAGGTGACAAAGGAAAAGTTTTGGAGTGTGCATCAGGGAGGATGAACACACACACACACACTCACCGATCTGACAGGAAGACACGTCCATACTTCCTCTCAGGAGATCTCCCAGAGGACTGTTCTCTGTGGCCTGCTGAGCGAGAACAAGGGTAAAGGTCTGAGCACACACAAGCACACACACACGCACGCACACACGCTCTACTCACTGATCGGTCAGGCTCCACGGCCGTCGGGCTGATTTCCTCAACGTAATTAGCAGGGAACCACAGCTGCTTCTTCCCTCCGTGGTCTCCCTTCCACCTGAGCAGAAGCAGTGTAACAGTGTAAAGATCAGGTCACACTACAACAGTGAGCGCTCTATTACCATCCAGTCTTACAGACACACTGCACTTTTAGCATCTTTATCATCTCACTGGCTGTCAATGCTTTTAACCTTCTCCAGCTGGAAACAGATGTTCTGAACATCATTTCAGATGTGAGATGTAACAGTACGTCAAATTTCTTAACATGATTTATTTTCTCAGAATTAATGGTCAAACAGGTAATGCCTTAATCCTTAATTTCATTGATACTGTTCTTCTGTGTCGCTATTGTAGCATCAGAACGATTAGATGTACTGATATAGTTACCGTTATAAGTTTGAGTGGGCTGAGAGTCGGTTAGTTTAGTTTAATTCATCTTTCTAATTAGTGTCCTTTAATTAGCACGTCTTCTATTTAAGGGTTATGGAGGCCACTGTGCTCTTAGGAACCTTAAGTGCAGCAGAAATGTTTTTTTTAACCTTGGTCAGATCTGTGCCTCGCCACAATTCTGTCTCTGAGCTCTTCAGGCAGTTCCTCATGATTCTCATTTGCTCTGTCATGCATTGTGAGCTGTAA
>JAUMHR010000037.1:190025-204679 GCA_032361145.1 Enteromius fasciolatus
AATAGTACATAATTTGACCATTAATTTTGTGACATTATAGGGGAAGCTGAGCTTCCCTTGCAGTCTTAAAGAAATCGACACTGATTTCAGCGTACATATAGGTTACTGCATAAAATATTTGCATACTGTCTGTATTCATACTACATGGTACATGCTTTTAAAAATAATAGGCATAGCATCCCGTTTCAAACAAGACAGGGATATGACTTGTGTGCATATCTGAGTGTTGTATGCTGGTCGCCTGTGTATATCTCTTTTTCAAACACAGAAACTTTTCCTTCATCACCCGCTCATCTGCTCTCTGAACTGCTCCATTGAGCCATGCAGCATTTAGTGTGATAGGATCTCACTACACACTTACACAAACATTTACTCACACACGCTAAATCCATCTGGAGCTTAATGAAACTGTTTTCTCATTTACCTAAAGGAAATATTAGCGCTCAGAACTGCTTTTTCTTAGCTCAAGGGACTTCATTGAAATGTTTCTTTGAAGTACAGTATTAACATTATCTCAAATGTTTCTTCTAAAATACATCAAAAATCATGAATTCATCAAATAAATTGCTCTAAAAATTGACATTTACGGTACTTCAACTTTTGGAAGAACTTTGATGAGAAAAATGTTAAAAATATAGATTTTGGTATTTCACAATTTGAGATATTGTTTAGGTCTCTCTGGACTCATACTGTATATGCTTAATTTCTTTCAAAAGAAAATTGTAATGCAAATGCTTTAGTTTGCTTAATTTGTCTTATTGTCTGAAATAACATTAAAAAAAATGTTAATACATTTTTGGAATTAACTTATCTCAGCAATATAATAACTTTTTAATATTGTTAACTTTCTATTATTATAAATAACTTATATAGCACATTTGTACACTCAGACATTATAAAATCTAAAGAGTTGATATAATTTTTTTTGTGTTTGAGGCGAGGTGTTCCACACTAGAGCCCTGCAAGGCACTGAGCCTGAGCCCAGCCTGTGTCCGACAGCTTATCAGAATTACCAGCCCGAGCCCGACCCGAGCCCGTCTTTTCCCCTTCTACCAAAACCTCTTATACTGCTGTTTCAGCTGTTAAAATAGTTCAGTTTTGAGTGTAATGGCAGAATGATTATATTTTGTTCTATTTTGTATTAAGCTAATTTAGACATTTTTTGTTCGTTAAATATAAGTTTGTGTTTTTTAAAGTACCGAGGGGCAGACAGTGAGCTGATCATAAAGGATGACTGATCAATTTAGCCTTCTCAAATCATCACCACTTGCATTCAAAAAATCGATAGGCGTGCTAAAAACAGTTCAAACATATACAGTAACAATGTTTAAACGTTAAACACTAAAAGAATAAATGTTCGTCATGTTCTGCGTTCTGCACGGCACGGGCCAGTCCTTGGATTTTATAGCCTTCGCCTTAATTTTCTCTGGTAAAGGTGGGAGTAATACATCATCCAGAACTGTAAAGGGTCTACTTTTATTTGTGTGTACTGACAGTAAACGTGATTTCATAAAACAAGCGCGTTATGCCTTCTCGTCTTGAACAGGAGCGTTTCACAAAAAACCGAAACCGAGCGAAAAAGACATGATAAATATATCTACAGAAAGCATTAAATTACCACTTAACGAAATACAAAAAAACTCGAAAACAAGAACTCATTCATTAAATTAAGTGAATGTTTTGCAAATAACAAAGTTTCGGGAGGAAGCACTGGATGATTAATCTCAGCCGGCCCGCATTACCTTATCAAACCCCTTGTTATCCGACCCAATTTCTAAGTATAAATAAACCCATTTCCTTCACTTCCGCATCTCGTCTTTTGCACATCCCTCCCCCTCCCCTTCTCCTCCACTCATCCTGCTCGCGCCTTCCTGGGGGGGCACACGGTGAACGAGCCGGACGCAAAGATGACATCTCTTTAAAGGCGCGTCCATGCAGAGATGGAGGATCAGTCTGAACTATGACATCAAAATTGGCCCGAAGCCCGGCCCGAGGGACGTAAAAAAGTCAGGCCCCGTTGGGCCCGGGCCTAAATGCAGCGCTCTATTCCTCAGAGTTCACTCCTGGGTCCTTTTAAATTATTCTATTCTATTTGTGTTTCCATTCTTTCTTATAATTTTCTCTCACAAACAGCCACTCCTCGTTGGGGATACTGAAGTGATGTCATTTGTTAGTTTTGTTTCCTATGAATGTCCATCACAGGAGAGTGGTTTTAAGTGTGCGTTATCCAGAATGTAAGTTATTCAAATGTAGAACCACAGGAAGCAGAATCTGACATGCTTCAGCTGCAGTTTTGCCTCAGTGATCTGGGTAATGCTACAGCCATCATCTAGGTTTTGCATTGCGTTAATGTTATGTTTACATTGTATTTGTGTTGGCATGGGCAGCATTAATGTGGTACCATACATTTCCGTTCCTGAGAAAGAAGGAAACATTTCTGTGATTTATAATAGCGAGAGATGTTTCATTTCCAAGAAACCCTTATTTTCTTTCTCACTGCAAATGTTATTTTCGAAAATAACAAACGCATGTTTCAAATGAAGTTATAAGGCTTCCTCTCCAGTCTGCTGAAAAGTCATAACTTATATGCAGACAATGAATGTATTGCTTCACGCTTTTTTCTTTTGCTTCTTTTTATGTGCACCCGAGCCCTCAGTAAGTCATCAGCACAGAGCACAGGGGAGAACATTTGTTCAGGATTAGTGTTCGTTTAACAGATTTTTTAAATACTTTCTCATCTTCAAAGGGCCTGCCATCGCTTCGGTAGCCCCACGTACCCGTGATGCCTCACCCGGGGAGGCCTGTGTCTCCTAACTGTAATTTATGTTGATGTCATAGCATTTTTAAAAACAACTGGTAACTTGAGAGATCTTGTGTAAAGCTCTTGGCTTTCATTCACCCACCTGTTTGGAGTCAGAGATGAACAGAGACCAGGGTTGTTTGGGGTTGTGCTTTGGATAAAAAGTGTTTTACTTACGTAAGATCACACACACACACAGATGCTGTCAGGTTTGAGGCGTAATCTTAATTCTCTTTAGTGTGGTGGATTGAGTTTCATTAGAAACAGGTTGAGGAGTGAGAGGGAACTTCATGAACTGATCTGAGCTTTAGAGAAGAGATATGTGCGTGATTGTGCTCTACGTCGTGACTTTGATCCTGGTTGTGACCTCACATGAGCCACGTTTGCAAATCAGAGAAAAACAGTTGATCTAATGATCTACAAATTCACCATCATCAACATCATCATTATTACGTTCTATTTGTATGTCTATTCACCAATTTATCCAAAGATTTATCAACCATTCAATATCCATTATCATTCAATTACCATCATCATCCATCAATGTATTGTCATCCTTCATGTCTATACAGTACATGCATACACAGGCGCTTCAAAACTTGCATCAAAAGATTAATCTATTCCTGATCCATCATCACACCACCCATCCATCAATGTATCAATCAATCAATCAATCTAATGTCCATCCCTCAGTTTATAAATTCATACATACATGTATCCATCCATTCATCAAGTCATTCTTCCATCCATTTTTTCCATCCAATATACATCTGTCCATCCATTATTCAACCCAAAGATCCATCAATCCATTCATCTGTCTGTCCATCTAATCAAAAATCAATCATCCTTACCTTCTATCCACCAAACCACCCGTCTGTCCATCCACCTAATTAAAGATCCATCCAACTACCCATACATCTAAAGATCCATTCATCCATCCATCAACCTATTCATTCATAATTTTCATTATTTACTGAGGTCTGAAATCATTGAAAGGAAGAAACTCGGAAAAGAGTGTGAGAAAGGGATACGTGAAGAAGATCCGCAGGTGCTGCAGGAAAGAAAATCAGAGCGGAATTCCCAGATGGCGAGCGGGAATCAGTGAAGGATAAATAACCCAGTGACTGACAGCCACTCAGAGAGGAGTAAGACATCACTCACACACAGCAGCAGAGAAAACAAACCTGTGAGTGAGTGTTTTATTAGCATGTGAGTGTATGTCAGAGAGCAGAAAAGGAGGCCAGTGTGCATGTGTGCTTTTCTAGCTCTTCATATTTACTTTCTTTGCATTTAGACTCAGTGAATGATTGTGAAGCGCCCCCCGGATCATGTGTGTTGTCGTAAATGTGGGTGTAGGTGGGATTGTGGTGTATACACATAATTATAAGTTAACATAAAAAAAAACCCTGACTCACTTTGACAATGTTTTGCACGTCCATACTTGTTCTGGTTTATAGCGATGCAATTCTCACTATTTATTGGTGTATACCCGAGCCAGATGTTATAAAATTGCTTGTTTCAGTGTCGGTGTCAGTTCTTATGAGGAATGTATAATCACACGGGAAAGTCCAGAGATCTTCCATACATTCCTGAAGGTTGCTCTGCAGGTCCAGACATCCATTCCATGCCTGGAAGAGTTCACTATCGGTTCCTTATTTTCTCCATCAAGAGTTTTCCCAGAACCACAGACCTGGACCACGTGGACAGAATTGACTGGGCCGTGCATGCCATGTTAAGATGGAGCAGGCCTTACTGTATTTAAAAAGAATGGACTGCAGGACACCTATTCCCCCTGGAGAAACTTTAACCATTCCCAACGAGAGTATTAGCGCCTTACTTTCACTATCAGGGTCAGCAGGTTGAGTTATCCCAGAGCCCTCGTTCCTGAAACGGCAGCACAAAGTAGATCTGAGGGGGGACATGGTTCCATGCAATGTTTATCATCTAACCAGGGTCAAAGTGTCACCATCCCAACTGAAAGAGATCGACCATGCTCGCTGTTGATTTGCCCTAAAGGCTGGGAGAGAACAAATTTCCCGCTGGGTACAAAGTTGCCCTCTCATAAGCATTTGGAAGCCTGGCTTGTCTCACGGATGCAGGACATGTGTCAGCCAGATGTCCTGAACGCCTCGGTCTCCTTCAAAGAAACAATTAGGGACAATTATCGCAACATATAAATGAATTTAGTCCAAAATTACAAAAAGTGTGGCATGGGGAGATGCAGGGAGTCATGGGTAGGGAGGTTAGAAGGGCCACAGGAACAGGTGGTTGCAATCTCTGCCAAAGTCTCAACGGTGTTCAAGAAGCAATGAAGGGGAGAATGGAGAGAAAGAGAAACCTGACATGCTGTTTGTTCAAGCACTTGTTTGTGTGGACAAGTGCTACCACTAACCGTACACACATGCTAATAGCAAGCACTGCCTAAATGATCGTCATTGGATTTAATGGTGGCTCATTTTCTAAATGCAACTATTAAAACCAAACCCCTTGTGTGCATGATGAAGGGACAAATAACTCCGCAAACAAACACCCATGGACATCAACTACAGTTTACAGTCCGTAATATGCATGTGCAAAACCAAGAGGCTTTTTGGAGGTCTAAGGGTAGAGGGGTAGAAATGAGATCCATACTGGTTCTAGATGAGAAGCACATTGAACCATGTGCTTGGGATGGATTGGGCCATCCGTGGTGTGTTTATATGGATCAGGCTTAATTGTGTTTGAAAAGTAGGGAGAACTGGAGACTCTGTCCAATAAGAGTCTTTAAAAACCTTCTTTGAAAACACAAGCCAACATGTGGTCCTGTGTGAGCTCAGTTGAAAAAAAAACGGCATAAACCAGCATAGCCATGCTGTTTACCAGAAAAATTAAAATAAAATAAAACAAATACTGGCCAATCAATGTGATATTCTGATGAAGAATGCTTTATGAAAAAATGCTTTTAGTATATTTAGTTTACGCTAAAAATAGTACAGTATACCCCCAGTCTAATTTACTTGCATTTGTCAGAGGTGTAGTAAACTAACTAAGTATACAGGAAAATAACTAGGCTTAAGCTTTTAATAAAGAAGACTTACGAGTGCATATGCAGTTTAAAAGCTATTAAAATAGTAGGTAACTATAGTAGTCTACACAACAAAGTACATTACAATGTGTTCTTTCAGAAACTAAAAAGTAAGCTAGCCATATATAATCTACCAGTACATGTCACTCATAGCATAGTTGCTGGTGAAAGGAAAAACTAGTTTTGCAATCAAAGTCAATACTTTTTATAAACCAAAAGTTGGAGTACTAAATTAGTAAACAGCACTTTAATCTACTATAATGATTTAATTAGACTGTATGTATAGAAAGTATATTTTGACCTTATTGACCTTATAGTTTTTTTCTAAAATTAATTAAAGTATACTTTTTGGTGACCAATGAAGCTTTTAACTTCTAATCAGTCTTGTTTAAGCTGTGTGTGCATGTGTGTGTGGTCCTACTGGTAATCTCAGAATCTCAGTGGACGATTTACCCAACACGGTACATTGAACAAAAAAGTGAAGAGGTGAGCTGAGAAGAAAGAAGAAAGAGATTATTTCCAGTTTGATTAAATTTAATTATTTGCTGGTTTTGGCAGATAGCATCATCTACAACTGCATGCACACATTGCTTTTCAAAGTATTGCCACCTGTAAACCCTACCTCAAACCTAGCATTTTAGCATTGGTAGGTGGACATTTCCTCAAGACAATTTTCAGCGTATTTGTCTGCAGAGTACGGCAAGGTTTGACCTGCACGTAAATACATACGAAGCACAAAGCTACAAACATTTCAAACTGTGTATACACAGGTGACTCTAATAATCACACGCTTCCATTCCCAGGGCATGGTGGGTAATGGTGATGTATGAGGTGTGAAGTGTTTGTGTTTTATCTGTGACCGTGACAACAGTGATGGTTGTGTTATCTGTTATGGTGAACCGTAGACATGTGCTGGAGACTCGACCTGCCCCAGTGAACCCCTGATAAAAGAACCCGGACACTTCATACTGGACAACACACATTAATCACACGCATCAGTTCCAGCATATAGTATGTGTTTCCATGCATCCTCAACTCAAGTACTTCTTTTCCTTCACACGTGCACACAGACATACTGCAATCGCTCATAAACTCAATCATTGGCAGTTTAGTGCAGTACACATGCAAATGCACAGATAATTAGACTACATCTGTCATTCCCTGGAGCAATAAAGAACAGGACTAGAATGAACGAATAAAGAGAAAGTGGGAGTAGAAAATGAGAAAATATTACAGGAGAACAAATTCAGGACAGTTAAAATGAGGGGTGGCCCTTGTCTTCTGGATGGCAAGACCTGAAACACACTCAAGTATGTGAGCAAAAAACACGAAAGCCCTATTCGGACGGGACTAGTTCTCCAAACAACGGATGAGGGTTTTTTTCGTATGAACGTATGAATTTTTCATGTCATTTCATGTATGCATTCGGACGGGACTAACATCTCCATGTTTATTACGGTTGTCTGTGTTTTACATTTGGGAGTTTTTCAAGGCCACATGTCCAGGAAGTTGTAATAATAAAAAAGTAATAAAAAAATGTAAAATATAATTTTACATTATACATTTACATTTGTAATTATATCATTTACATGTTATGTAATTGACTGGAGAAATGAAAGATACTGACATTACAGTAAGTCTTAACAATTGACGTGATTTGGCTCTTCTTGATTTCATTCTATTATTTCTGCGCAGGGTAGCAAACACATTTACATCCATTATTGGTGCGCAAACTTGAAAACCGGTATGCTAGAGATGCCCAAAACACAAAAGAAAACGCATTTCGGAAAAAAAACATTTTCGGCAGTCACAGACATCTGCATTTGGACGGGATTAGATTTAGAGTTTGCTGAGAAACAGTAGGTAATTTGCTCTGAAGTTTTTACACAGGTCGTGTGAGAGAAAGACTGACATGGCAGATTCGGATGGGATTTAAATCACAAAGTACATCTTTGAAACTGAAATTTCTCTAACGAACCCCTGTAAAACTAGTCCCACCTGAATAGGGCTTAATAGTTGGATTTCATTTTGTTGTGGTCTGAATAGTTTCAAATTCTTTTCAAGACAAGTCATGTCACTCAGCGACCATCTTTGAACTGCCTCTCAGGCATTCAAGTGCAGCTCCTATCTCTTTAAATAGGGAAACTATTCATTAAGCTTGCAATTAAATTACATATTTGAAATCACAGATAAAATCTGACAGTATCTGTGTAATAAATGTTGCTTCTTTTGCTCAAATAGCATTATAAAAGGCTTTTTTCTTAGGCAAGATCAGTCCTAGGCACACGTCTCAGAATGCTGACTGTTTCTATAGCAACCTTCTAACGGCACAAGTGGTGAACCGCTGACTTTTACAGATCAGAGCGGCACATCTTGAGTATTCGATAATCTTTGATAGTTTCAAGGCAATTGTGAACTGCATTCTTCATGTTGCCACAAGGAGCAGTATATTGGCCAGTCATGCATATGCAATGCTGACATTTAGAAGTATCAACCTGATCGCAATTCGTACATATTTTTCGAGGTGGCTAATTCATACAAATCCGTACAACCTAACCCCGCCCCTAAACCTACCTGTCACAGGGTTTTAGACAAATCATATAAAAAATCGTGTGATCGAGTGAGGTCATTCTAATTAGCACGAATTTGGTACAAATTGGTCGTGAGACTCTGCTGGAAGTATCAGTTTTTAAGTCTTGCAGCATGTTTTTAAAAAAAATAAATAAATAAAGATAAATTATTTAATATTACTACTGGAACTGCCAGGTCCAAATGATTATTAAACAGCACAAACTATGCAAAAATGGCCGTCCCTCTGAATTTACTCGTTTTTTTACTCAAGTTAACTGAATTATTAAGGAACAGTGAATGAGGGAATAGGTGCGATTTCAGATATAGCCATGTTTGTGTTGCCTTTAGTGTGCATTTCAACTGAAAACTGCAGCAATTAAAGCATGACAGCCAACTTGCCAGGTTTTGCAGCAAAACCCACCTAATTGCTACTCAACACTAGCCCCAAATTAGCCCAGTTGGTTTTCAGGGGCAATTCCCTGTGAAAATCGGGTTCTGGTGAGGTAAAATACACGTTTTTGTGAGATTCACATTATTGGGCTCCAACCCGTGAAAAGAACGTTAAAGTAGCCCAATTCCACAGGAAACCCGCAGACTTGGCAACACTGCGACTGATGCCTGTTCTGTTTCTACCAATCCAAAACCATAACAGTTTTACAAAACATTCATACAGTATGTGAGATTTTTTTAGGAAAAAGCATGAAGGTCCACCCTTAACCGCCCCTACACATAACCATCACTGATAGTTACCAGTTACTATGAGATTGTGTTGTTTATGCCATAACCCACACACTTGTGCTATTTCCAACAACAGGACAAATGGATTTAAAAATGTCTCACATATTCAGTGTAGACAGCTTAAAATTGTTACAGCATGACACAACAATGTTCATATCCTGGTGCAGACATACTGAGATCCTAAAGACACAGCTACCACTTTCTCTCTCTATTTGAATAAGAATTGATCTTTAATCTAATGAACTAATGAAGCGTAATCTTCCTGCAGATGTTCTATGAGGAACCCAACTTTTACTAAAGTCCCTGAACGCTGGCCAGGAAAACCCCATTGAACTCATAGAGGGTTAAGTAGACAAGCAGGTGGCAACCCAGAAGAGTTCAAGGGTCAGGCCCCATTTCAGGATGGGACCTCATAATACGGGCCAACCCTGACTCTCACTCTTCATATAAGTCCAAGATTGCTGACCTTTGGAGAACAATCACCCTGCTTCACAATCCCACCACACAGCAAACACATTTCTTCAGTGACTTCCTGTTTCTGAAAAAGGTTAGTTGGTCTGCCAGCCTGTCCAAAGTTGGTTAGCTACAGTAGTTTTAGAGGGGGTTTAAGCACTGGACGGTTTTCACATTTCTGCTGCAATAGTTGGGCAAATTATAGAAATGAGAGACTATATTTATAGTAGCTAAAAAGACCCCAAGATCACACCCCTCCCTCACGGACAGGGTTTTGGTTCCTTGCCGCTGTCGCCTCTGGCTTGCTTAGTTGGGGACACCTGATTTCTAGTGACTATTGTCATCTTGAATACAGAGACCATCTCTGCATTTGATAAATAAATAGTTTAATCTTGTCATTATACATGTTCTCCTGTTTAATAATGTTTAGTGCTTTGCTACAATCTGTACTGTTAAAAGAGCTATATAAATAAAAGTGATTGATTGATATTTGCCTTCAGCCGTTGCAGTTTCGAACAAAAGTAGTTAAGTCATTTAAGATGAATCCCCTTCTCCCTTCCCTAACAGGGTTTAGAGTTAAAACTGAATTTTATTTAAATATTAGCACTGCAAATATAATTTTCTTTTTAGCGTCTAAGCTGCAGATTTTGTGAAGGCCTGAGAAAATGTCAAAATATAATTTCTCTCAGGAGAACAATAAAGGTCTCTTTCTCTTTTCTCCATCAAATGTTCTTACATTTCTTCTCAATTTCAACTCCAGAACACTTTCCACACACACACACACACACATGAATGCATGCACGCACACGTAACTGGCAGCGCTGGGGAGGTGCAGCTGCAGATTGTAAAAATAAACGCAGCGTGTTTTAAGAACCGAGAGATTAGCTCTCTTTTATAGGAGGCTCTTTCATGTGCGACTCCCTGAGCGCTGGCCGTGGAAAGAGAGAACAGGTTGGAAACACAGAAAGGAAGGTGTGTGAAGTTTGTCCGGAGTGAGGCACGCTGCCGGAATGTGGAGAAGTCTGTTTCTTTCTTTTCTTTTCCGTGTGCTGTTTGATGTGCAGAAGAACAGTAATTGAACAGAAATCTGTGCGAGGGGCCTTTCTCCAGATGTTTTCCTGTGAAATCTTTGTGTGTCGTGATGGTTAGGTATTAAGGTGACCCAGACTGCTGAACTTGTTTTCCAGTGAACCACATTAGAACTTGAATTATTATGATTTTTTTTCTGTAATACATCTTGGTGACTGCAGACTGTCATTTGAAGCAGTAGTCCTCCATCAGCAAATCCAGCTTGATTTGAGATGAGGGGATTCCCACCCACAGAAACCTGAGCATCCTACCATGCGCCCCTATTGAATCTCATATTCTTGTCTTCTTACTATCATCAGTTCAGGGTGAATAATTTCTTCCATATCAGATGTATGAACCAAGAAGATTAAACACACTTACAGATCACCTCTGGAATGCGGTAATGTTGCTGTGATGATATGCGTATGCATATATCGACTTCATTTAAAAATACAAAAAATAAGCACCTAAGACAGAAGTTGCAGTGAGCTTGTGTCATTTGTCAACTCGTAAAATGTCTCATTTTAATAAATGCTAAATACATAAATGGCTAGCTAAATAAATAAATCCAAAGACAATCCAAAGTGTTGGGTAGATTACTGGTCCGTTATTAGTTCCTAATTACATAATAAAAAATATAGTTTTTAGCTTAATTCATAAAATTAAACATTTTAGCTAAAATAATTAAACTAGTGTTTGATTGCTTTTGACCTAAAGCATCTTGTACCACATTGAGAAATACATAAAAAGAGGAAGCACATATATGTCATTGTTCTTTAAAGAATATAAATATAGAGTGCCATACAATGCAAGCATACAGTCATGACTTGAGATGACAACACAGAACTATTCCTTAAACTCTTAATACGTAATTAATGAGTCACATAAGAAAAGAGTGCCCGGTTCATGTTCATTGTTCCAGATCCTGAGCTGCAATGCTCCAGCAATGATAACTGTCCTGAAAAACAGGATTGCTAAGTAGTGAACTAAGAATGCTAAGTGAACTTTTCAACATGCAAAATGTGATAGTTTGGTGAATATATGTTTTTTAGGCTATAATGTGACACCTGTCATATTCTTATGATTCACACGTTTCTTTTAACAGCTGTAGACCGTTGTGTGAACCCTTCATAATTCTCATTTTTTTTAGGAATGCAGCCAAGCGTACGTGTTAATGTTTAACATGCAAAATAAAGGGTCAGTGTAAGGTCTGACGGATTTAGACAGAAAGAGAGTTTTCCATGTAAGGTGCAGTGAAACTGAGACAGAGGATCTGGCACACATGCTTAACTGAACTTGGTCTTTATGAAGCAGCCTTTTGTTTTTTAGTTTTTTAGCATCTAAATTGTAACACGGTTTAATCTTTAGGCAACTGATTGATGCAATGCTTTGTAAAGTAATCCAATAAATGCAGTTCGGCCATAATGTGCCAAGTAATAAAATTTGCTAGTCGAACTGAAGGCTGTTTACGGTTGCCATGATGCTTAACTTGGCACATTAATGCAGAATGTGCTCACAGGTGTGTGTTTATCTGCATTTTGCAATAGGCTCATGCAATCAAAATTTACGGTCAAAGCGATCCATTTTACAATAACATATATGGTACTATAAATTACCCAAAGGGCAGGGTCCAGGCTTGCTCCACAAATGTCATCCGTTTGTCAGAGTCTTTGAGACATGAGTGAGGTGGTTCTTGGCATCCCGGGGCGAGTGATTGGGTTGCGTTATAAAAGTGTAGTGAGGGACAGTCTGTGTTTATGGGTGTCACTGGACTGTGGAAAAGAGCTTGTGCTGTCTATAAATGTATAAAATGGGTGATTTCATGTCTTTTTATGAATGGTAGAACAGCTGTAGGTTTCTTAGCTTGGGCATTTGAGTGGCTTGTAAAATATAACAAACCTTTCTATAAAGTAGAAGGACGCAATCACTCATGGGTTTGAGCCGTACAAGCATAAAATGCTATAGCTCTTTTCATACGATACAGCTACAAGGTGACACAATTATTATATAGATATATAGATTATTGAGATAATTAAAAATTGCTGATTGACCAATTTAAAAGGCTGGTCATACTTTATTTTATTTTAGGTTCAGTGTTCAGTGCTATTAATAAAATGTTGCATGTGTGATTTATAGGTGCTAATGAACAGCCAAAGTGTTACTAAATAGTATCCATGCCAATAGGCAACTTGCAAAGCAATGGAAGCTCGGTTACACCAGCGCAAATGAAAGAGACAAACATCCTGTACTGCTATAAATTCACTATTCAGACACAGAAGGTTTTCAGGAGCTGATGAAAACAATATGGCTTTAAAACGTCACCCGATTAATATCAGAGGAAAAATAAACATGGAAAACACACTGTGCTTCTTTGTGCAAATGATGTGTCACGGTAGCGCCACGCCAAAGTGTCAAACTGCCATACTGGATCCTGAATTCAGCCTTGTCCGCTAACAGCTATACATCTCAAACAATATTGAATGTGCCATAAAGAAACATCAAACAGCAGCTGCATCAAACCATGACACAAACATTAACCACCATATCCACCATATTAAATATCATTCAGCTTTAGCATTACGGATATACCTCACAATGAAGTTAGTCTGGTGGTTAGGTAAACATCAATTCACAATCTACTGAAGAAGAACAGAGAGCTCTCTCATGTTGACATGTTCCAGTGATGTCATTTTACCTTCTTATCTTTCCATAATTGGAAAGGAATGTCTTTGGACTATCTACTGATTTGGAAACCCCACCCACTGGAAACCCCATGAAATCCAGCGACTTGCTCCAAAAAAAATACAGGTCAGTGACATTTCCTAACAATCCCGTCAGGGCACCAACATGAGGACACTAAATCTAGGCTAATTGCTGACAAAGTGCCACTTCAAATTGCGTGTGTCGGGCCCTGAGTCCTGACAGGCTCCACCGGCTCTTCATCGCAATGAGATACGCACCAGCGGTAAGCAGTCAGGTAAGACATGTCTCTCAGCTAACTAGCCAATTAAAAACAAACACCTGCACTTATGAGCATGTTAGTGGTGTGTGTGTTAGCGATGTGTGGGGCTCTGGGGAGAAGGCCCGGGTGCCAGACAAGCTCTGTAAAATCTCCCTCTACACATTCTGTAAAAACACTCAATCCTGACACCATTTCCAACCAAATCAGAACACGGCCAGGAACTCTGAGAGCACCTGAAGTTAAAAATATATTTTAATGTGTTGACATCAGGTTTAGAATGCATTGACGTAAATAAGAACACTTTTTAGAATACTTTTACTGGACATTTTTAATTGCTTTATCCGTGCTGTACTCAACCAAACTACATCAGTAACGTATTAGTAAACTGTTGGCAAAGTATTGACAGTTACTAATAGCAGGTAGCATATCTTTCAAAAGCTTATCAAAATAAAGTGTTAAGCACCAGTAGCTGACAACTAGTTACCGAAAGTCTTAAAATTAGCAGAATGTATAAATGGGCCAAGCCAAACCAAGCCCCCTGATCAACTGCACTCGTGTCAGTATGAAGCCTTTAGACTCTTGCAGTCAAACACATTTTAAGCTGCTAATTAGATGTGGTGGGACAGGGTTGGAATCAGATTAATCAAACAGTCCACAGTAAAATGTATTAGGATTGATTTTGTCAAGAAGGATCTTTATGTATTCTCGAACAACATACCAGTCTTAACCCTAGGCCAAACATAACACAAAGCCCAGAGTTTAAATGATAAAGACAATGATAAAGATATCCATCCTGTTCTCGCAAGCTTCAGAATTTAAAGCGACAGACACGTTTGCGCTTAGAATAAACAGACAATATCGTTTGCTGGTGTGGACGCAAATATAGTTATCGTGCTTGGTGTGAACGGGGCTTAAAGGCTAAGGCCCAATCCCAATTCTATTTTCTACCCCTTTGCCTACCCCTCGCCCCTTCCCCTTGTCCCTTAAAATAAAGTGGA
>JAUMHR010000037.1:213336-233289 GCA_032361145.1 Enteromius fasciolatus
ATTTCGATTAATTAATTACAAAGCCTGTAATTAATTAGATTAATTTTTTTAATCGAGTCCCAGCCCTAATATATATAGTAAAGCAGTTATACCATTTCCTGATCTGCAAAGTCCGATAAAGTCAGATCAGTGAACGATCCTAGTTTGGTCCTGGATCAAGACACTGGAGCTCAGGTCCCTGGCGGGGATGCTACAGCAGCAAGTGTACTGTTAGTCGCTCTGGATAAAAGTGTCTGTTATCTGTGCAATAACTACTTCCAGGAAAGAGAGGCTTTCAGAGCGCACTCGGTGTGAAGAGCATCTCCCACCTGTGCTGTGAGTGTGTGTTAGTCGATGAGGATGCTTTCACCAACAAACAAGGAAAGGTCAAACATGAAAGTGTCACATTTTTTTCTTTTAACCTGTGTGTGTCTCTCTCTCTCAGGGGTTTGTGGGTAACTCTGGTTAAATTAGAGCACGCTGAACAACAGCTCTGGGGAGTCTTTATGATCGAGAAGCAATTATTTAACTTTATTAATGAGAAAAGCTTTTTTATTGCCTCGTTTAATAGGTCAGACTGCCTGATGAGGAGTTTTAGTGTGTGTGTGTGGGGGGGGGGGGGCTCGTGCTTGAATTGATCGCAGTTAAATATTTCATTAAGAACTATAACAGATGAACGGCAGGAACGAGATGTCGAGAGTGTGCTCATGTGTCAGCTGCTCTCTTGATCACATGACAATATCATCAAGAAGGACAGGCTCCGATCTGATTGGCTGGATCGAGTGTCGCTGATCACCTGGGAAATATAGCCCTATTATACCTCATACCAGACAGATTAAAGATTTTCCAAGGTTTGTGCGGTCCGTGAAGTTTTGTTTTGTTTGAGTCTTTTGAAACATTTCGTTTTTCTGTTTCAGAGTTGCTTTTTCCCTCCAGTGGCAGCTCATTCTTATAGATATACAATAGATCTGTCAGTCCCTTTATTTGTCTTGTGTCCTTCTCGAAGCGCTGTGATGTGTGTTTCAGCAGCGTGCGGTTAGCACAGTTGTGTGTGTTCATTGGGATTCTGCTGTATGTTGTTTAAAAGAGCGACAGAGAGATAGAGAGAGTTTGTCAAGTAGCAGAGTGCACTTTGCAAATGAGCTGGAAAAGACCCAAACCTCCTCCTCCTGTCCTCATGTCTCAGTATGTCAAATTCAAGCAAGCTATATAAACACGACTGGGGTGTCTGTGTTCAGTGTAAGTATACATTTAAATAATAATGCACTAAGGATTATGCTTTGACTTAGGGTTACTTGCATGTAATTATGCATTATTTATTGTTACTATAATAGCCAATATATTTAGTGTGTAAAATGAGCGACAGTGTTACCAAAAAAAGTATAGCAGCTTGTTCTGTTAGAGAGAGAGAGAGAGAGCAACTACTGATCCGGTTGATATCCAGAGTAACATTAGATGGAAATCCTGACGGTGTGACAGTGTTGTGCATTTCACTAGAAAACTTTGTAGGCAGTTTGATATTATAATTTGATTTTGAACATGATGCGAGTGCTGATAAATTGTGTTTTCATCATACTGTAGGTGTATGGCATAAATTAAATAAGGAATGCAAACCCAGCTCAATAATCCATGCTAAATAAACCAAATATAGACATAACTTAGTAACTGGAAAAAATGTGTGCTTTCACATGTAGTGTGTGATTAATCTTCAGTATGCTGTTTGTGTGTGTGTGTGTGTGTGCGTGTGTGTGTGGTGAGGTTCAGTAGCAGACTGACAGCCTTAATTGTGTGTTTTCCTCTCAGCGGAGGTGTAGAAACGTCTCTGGTTGTCTTTGTTGATTTGTTTATCTTTTCCTTTAACGAATGCACATAATGAAGGTGGTAACAGTGCAATTAAAGCAGTGTCTGTGTGTGTGTGTGTGTGTGTGTGTAGGACATTCAGGCGGAGATCGAGGCTCATAATGATGTCTTCAGGAGTGTGGATGGGAATAAGATGAAGATGGTGAAGGCTCTGGGGAGCTCAGAGGAAGCAGTTTTCCTCCAACAGAGACTAGATGATATGAACCAACGCTGGAACGACCTGAAGGCCAAATCAGCCAATATACGGTCAGTATATCACCCCATGTTCACATGGTAATATTGAGGTCACTTGAAAACCGTTAAACATGAGTCACTTAATAAAACCAAATGGATCTGTGTTTCACTTCTTGTCAGTTTGAGCAGCTGTGTGCGTGTTAAACTTTTCAAGTGACAAAATGGACAAACAGCTGTGACTGTGTGAGAGAGGAAAACGCTGTAATTGTGTTCTAATCGAATTAGTCAGTAATTAGCGAACACGTGTAATTACAAGTCTTGCTAAAGCATCCATTAACACACACACGCATTAAGAATTAAAATATATCAAATAACATGTTTTTTCTCAATAAAAGGACACGTGTCCAAGCAGTTTTCCAATGCAAAAATACTGTTTTTAAATATTATTTTGCTTCAGACTATATTTAATAATACTACAATTGCTTGCATGCCTACTTTAGACTGTATAAACTGTATTGACATAGTCTACATGTACAGTTATAATGTATCTGTATAATTATAAATACTCAGGGACTCTTATTTTGAAATATCTATGCTTTACTGTTGCTGGCTGCTCAGTTATATTGGCATTGTCTCTCATTATACTGGTATAGTCTCTTTATTACAGTTATACATGTATCTGTATAATTATAAATACCCAGGGACTCTTATTTTGAAATATCTATGCTTTACTATTACTGGAGATCAAATTTGCACTCGTACAACCATCTGCAACATATTGCGATATAAATGCCACAGATTAAACACTGTTCTAATTGATCAAGAGTAGTTTATAATCAGTGTATTGGCTTAAATGTGAACTGCTCTAAAAGCACAGGCTTGGAGGCTTGTATATATGTCCTGAAATCACAGCCATGTTTAATAATCACGTTAGGCTGTATCGCAACTCCTGTTTTACCATCCACCAATTTTTGACCTCTTGAAGATTTTTTTTTTTGCCATTTAAGTAATATATAACTTTGACATTTCATTTTATAATCCTGATTCGTTTTTTTTTTTTTAAAGATCCACACGTTTGTTTTATTCATGCACGTTTCAAAATACATTTTTTAAGCTCTTCCACATTTGTGAGTGTGAGTATAAGGCTCACACAGTCAACCCCCGACCCCACACACTCATGTCTGCTCGGCTATCCTTGTGGGGACTCTCCATATGCGTAATGGTTTTTATGCCGTACCATATATTCTATTGCCCTACACCTAAACTTACCCCCTACAGGACACTACAGGCGTTTTCAGATAACTTAATTCTTAATCCCCACCATGACACGAGTCCCCATAAGTCTGTGTGAATGTGTGCAGGGCTCATCTGGAGGCGAGTGCTGAGCGCTGGAGCCGTCTTCTGTCGGTGCTGGAGGAGCTGGGCCGCTGGATCAGTGTGAAGGACGAGGAGCTGAACAAACAGATGCCCATCGGAGGAGACGTGCCTACAGTACTGCAGCAGCAGAACCACTGCACGGTGAGAGCCGTCCCACATCACTTCTCATTGTCTCATCTCAATTTGACCTGTCTTCCTCAGATCTTTCTCCTCTTGTTGTCTCATCTCATCTCTCTTTTAATTTCCTCTCATCTCTCTGTGTCCGATCTGTCTCTTCAGAGCTTGTCCTCTCTCTTGTCCTGTCTCCTCTTTAAATCTTGTTCTCATCGCTCTCGTCTCATCTGTCTCTTCTGAATGTGTCTCCTCTCTTTCCATCTCTCTTACACGTTCCACATCATTCTCTTCTCCTTTTTAATCTCCTCTTTTCATCTCTATGTTCTTGTCTCCTTTTGTACTGTTCTCTCTAATATCTATCTATTCTCATCTTGTCTCTTTCGTTTAATCTTGTCTCATCTCTTTCTCATCTCATTGTCTTGTCACCTCATCATTTCATCTCTTGTCTCTTCTGAACTTGTCTTATCTCATGTTACACCTTTCTCCTCATATCTTTCTCTTTTTTTCTCTCCAATCCCTCTTTTCTCATATTATGTATTTCTCTTCTCATTGTCTTCTCTCACATATTTCGTCCCATCCTTTCACATTTTTGTCCCACTTTGTGTCTTTGTTTTCCCTTCTCTTCTTTTCTCTGTTTGACAGAGCTTGTCTTGTCTTTTCTCTTATATCATTCAGATCTTGTTTGTCTCGTTATGTATTGTCTCTCATTTGTTTTCCGTCTCAATCCTCTTCAATGAGCTCTGTCTCTCTCTCGTCTCCTGTCTTGTCTCATATCATCATCAGTCTTCCGTCTTCTCTGGTCTCACTTTGTCTTTCTTATTTATGTCTCTTCTCTCCGTCCTATCATCTTCAGCACAGTTTTCCCTCTCGTCAGATTCTCCTGCAGGAAATATTTCCGTGTTTATGCTCGTGCGCTAAATGATTATATTGTGATCATGTGTCATACAGTAAAAGTGTCCCTGACCTAACAGATGACCGAAATGTGTCATTAAGCGTCTGTGTGCTAATGACAGTAATCAGGATAACAGCAGGCCTGAGCAGCACACTCTCACCTTTACCCAAAAACATTTTAATCAGTGTTTGACTGAGTCACATATAATGTCGTTAAATGCTAACATACACTGATCCAAAGAGATTCTGCTAAAAGCTCAGCTCGTGTTTCTGCTGTATGATACAGGAATACCTACAGCGTTCAGAACACACCAGACAAAACTACCGCAGGGAATTATGGGAAGGTGGCAGGAAGGTTGAAACCGTAACGAGTCTGTGACAGTTTGGTTATGCTCGCTCTCTCTTCCTCAGACAGTTTGACTAATGATTCTCTGGAGCGAAGAGAAAGATTGCCCCCCATTTTGACTTTCTCTCTCTCCACCTCATCTTTTTCTCTGGCTCTTATAATGGATTGTCTTTGAGCCAGCTGCCCTGGTAAGAGCTTTAGCCGCGCGGGTACGAAACGCCAGGCCTTTTGAACACGTCACGGCTGATTAGTGTGCCGTGCCAGCCGGGCGACCAGGATAGAGCGCCCCAGAACATGAGATGGAAGTGAAAATGAATAATTTGTGTGAGGTCCGAGAGACTCAGAAGAGCAGAACACATTGTCTGTCTGAGAAGAGAAGACACCGAGCCAGTTAAAGAGACGCAGAGTGACCTTTATTCCAAGATTAATTGAGTGGAATGAGCCCATTAAATTAGTGCCTTTTCCTTTAAAAAGGTGCTTTTTAAACTAGATTTTTGTTGGACTTTTAATACGCAAGTGGTAACTCCAGCTAAATGAATATGTTTTATTTAATATATTAATTAGCATTGCACGCTGGGTTGTAATTATGCCTTTGAGAAGTAACACCTTAATTTGACGTTAAAAGTGTGAGACCACAAGGAGCTTAACAGGAAGATCATTCGAAGCAGATACTTCCACAAGTTTCTTGTTTATATATCTGTTCATTTATATTTCAACTAAAATATATACACTACCTATTAAAATGATTTTGGACAATAAGATTTTTATTTTGTTTAATTATTTATTTTTTACCTGCATTTGTTTTACTTTAAATATAGCAAAAGCAGTCATATTATTTGTGTTATTTAAAAATAGCTGCTTTCTATATAATGTAATTTCTTTCAGTTTTTCAGCAGCAAGGAAGCGTTTAATTAATCAAAAGTGATGATAGACGGATAAATAAATGGATATAGTGTCTCGGTTTCTGACGGGCGTCTATTTTCATGTCATGTATCCACAGCATACGTTTGATTATTGGCCATTGAGACTAAAAAGTAGCTCTGAATTTCTCTCGTCCTTATGTCTCAGTAATAGTGTTTATTAATCACACATCTAATTATCCAATAGAAGAGCCTCCTTTATTGCTGCTATAATTAAAACTATCAATCAGCGTTTTGGAAAGTTCTGTGAGCGGGAGAGTGTGTGCGATCTGATAAAGGTGTAATGCTGAGCTCGACCGGTAAAGCTTTTGACAAGGACGGATGATTAAAAGATGAATACAAAAGAAGTCATCATTTACCCGTATTTCATTTCAAACTTGTATGTGTTTCCACGGAGCATAAAAGCTTTTTATCGCTAGATGTACCGCTCTTTGACCAGGAAGGACAGAACAGCACTAGAAAAGTATTATAAAGTCCTCTGACGTAATATCATTATTTAATGTGAAGAACAGACTGAAATTTATATGCGCATAGTTTCTTATTGTTCATGGAACTCTTATATAACCGCTATCATACTGCATTAGTCACATCACTCGAAGGTTTTTTAGCCCAGGCACCCAGAAAAGAAATAATGACCTTAAAAAAAGTTGGAAACTGTCTTTGCACTGTTTGCTGTTACTTCGGCGGCTGAGCTCTGTTCAGTAATGGCGACGTCTGTGTGATTTATTCTGATCGTTTGGGTCTTGAATCCTCCCAAGTGTTAAATAAGAGACAGATTATAGCCACCCGAGGCCTTAAACTTTTCTCTGACCCGAGTCTGTAAAGAATGACCTCACTATAGCTAATAAGAATCACTCTTTTATGCTGCAATAAAGAGATGAAAGACACTTGGGCTCTGCTCAGCTGACGTGAAGCGGCCCGGGAGCTTTTGTGCAGTACCTGGTCTCCATCCAGACATTAGTTATGGATCTCTGTCAGTTTGCTGCTCGGGTACTGATTTGAGTTCACACGTTTTTTAACGATTGGAAGCTGTTTTAGGACCGGGGCAGATAATGCCTTTGTCTTTCCAGATTTGATTTGTGCTGAAGCCGTTTGCCCTCTCTCTGCTTCTCCTGATTGAAAGCATTGAAAAGCAGATGGTGTTGTAGCTGATAAACGTGTCTGTTGACTGAACGGTCTGAGATTCTAGAAGCGGTTTTGAGAGAGCTGTCTGTGTTACAGGACGGGACGCAGCTGATCTCTGACAGATGGATGCTGTCTGACAAGAGTCTGAGCAGCAGGTGTGAATATATCTGCATTTAGCCTGTGCTGTCAGGAGCTTAAGGACATGAACTGGTCACATTTAAGATTTTTTTTTAGCCTTTTAAAGAAATTAGAAATCGTTTAGCCCTTGGTTATAAAGGATTGTCTTCTTTGTTCTTTCTTCCAAAGAATGTGCCGGGTCGAATGCAATTTCAGCTATTTGCCGAGGAGAATGATTTTCTCTGAAAATGATTTTAGCTTCAATGAGTTTGAACATTTACATATTGGTTACACCTTAACCCTTAAAGACCTAGAGCATGTTTGGGCCGCCTGACACACCTGCACTTTTCTTTGTTAGCATCAAGTGCATCAATTTATCTTGTTTTTTTCTAAGAATCAATGAATTTATGGAATTTTAAGAAAAACACAAGCTACAATTTTATCCTGATCCCGTATCTAAACTGAAGCTAACGCTTTATTGTGATATTCCGCTTTAGTAACAGTGAGTAACTTAGTAACTACATGTCATCTAGCAGTCGTTACAGTATTAGTAGACTGTCTGCTTGATATCTTCTAACACTTTATTTTGATGAGTCCACAACATACTACACACTGACTATCAGAAACTTTACAAGTATATGTCAACTTATTCTACTAACGCTAAACCTACCCTACCAGTCTGCTCTGAGAGTTATAGACATGGAGTTAGTAGATTGTCTAACATAGGCTACCAAAATTAAATGTAAACACACTTAAAATCTCTTAAAATCGAAACTATTAATAAGCAGCAGATTAGGATGCAAACGCTGTAGTTATTAGTTAGTTAATAAGTGAGTAACCCACTTCCAAGAGTAGCTGCAGCACTTAAACGTCACGCACATGAATATGAGAATAATGTGATTAAATAATCTGATCTAAAGTTGCCGCTGATCTTGTCTGTATGGTTTCTGTAGATTTAAAATGTTGCAAAATATTTCAGTTTGAACACTGTTATCAGACAACCCAGAGAAATAATTTAGCAGCTGTTTTAAACCGTGATAATAATCAGACATTACAATGTTTCTTGAGCAACAAATCAGCATATCAGAATGATTTCTGAAGGATCATGTGACGCTGAAGACTGGAGTAATGATGCAGAGTCATGAAGAAATCACATTTCATTATACATGAAAGTTATTTTAGCCATTTATGGTATCATGGAGAACTTGTAACATCAATAGTTTCTTTTTTTCACACACACACGTGTGTATATATTGCATATCTATGGTGTCACTATACAAACAAAAAGATATAATAGCTTTGCCTTTATTACAGGACGGTTAGCTGACAGGAAGTGAGGTGTTAGTGGGTATCTATGCGTCATGTGTCAAGTCCCTGTACAACAAATCAACCCAGAAACGTTCATACATGCAAGGACACCAAAACAGAGCTTTGCCTGAATAGAGAAATGATCTCCCATCAGTACACAGGACTAGTCAAAGAAAACGTTCTTGGGCTTTTATTTTATTGTTGTAGCTCTAAAAGCCTTCTGTCTTTGTGAAGAGAAAAAAAGTAAAGAAATGGAAAAACACGATCATTAAACCCATATTACAGTGTGAAATGTCCAGTATGAAATCAACAGACCTGTGGTGGTGGGGGGGGTCAAATCACTTTTTTTCTTTCTTTTATGCTTTTTTGTGTTTTTTGCTTTAACAAAAATTCTAGCATTTCTGCTTTTCGATCTTCCAGACATGTTCTCCTTAGACGTTCACACTCTAAAGAGTTTCTGTTGGTTTTTCTCAGAGCAAGCGACACGTATAGACAGGATCTCCAGATCACAGATAATTATGGTTGATGTGCGTTGCTATAGCGACAAGAAGCACTTTGGCACCACTTAATCTTCAGACCTTTAGACCTTCGCGTCAGTGTGTCGAGGGCAAGATGCTGCAACAACTGACGGACAATAGAGTCTCTCAGCCTCCTTCCCAAAAACAAGCCTGGAGGATGTCTTTAAAAGATGTTCGGGATGTGTCGAGCAGTTTGCCATTTGATGGTTTCGAATGGTCTTTCACTCGAGGCACAGAGGTTATTCATTATGTGCCATTTAGGACTGGATGCTCACGCTTTTGTGTTTGGCTGTTTGTGTCTGTCAGAAGTGTTTTAAGAGCTCAGGAAGAGCACTGATGATAGTTTGCTGCTTTTTGGCTCTAAAAGTGGAAACGGTCATCATCTTTGTGAAAGAGAGAGATCTTTTCGATTCTTGCTGCTGATGTTGAAGGTTGTTTACTAAAGCATGTTTCGGCTGCAAGTGGCGTCTTAAAGGGATCGTTTCCTCAAAATTGAAAATGATTGCTTCACCCTCATATCATGAAGGTATTAGTTTTCTCGTCCTCCGATCAAAGTCCACGCAGGCTTTCATACTTCAAGAAGTTCATAAAGGCATCATAAAAGTAATCCCTATGAATCGAGCTGTTTAATATTGACAGCGCTCAATCACTTTATTGGAGCTGGTTGGCATATGCTGGCATATTTTTGCAGTTTGTTTATTTAACGTCATTTATATTTCATTAGAAATAAAACTATTTAGCTGGAAGAGGATTTTGTTTTGTCATGGAAGGGCCAAGAGGAGTGGTTGTTTGGTAAGGCAGACTATTATTATTATTTTATTTGTTTGAGATTTGGAATAAGTTATGTTGGCTATATTTGGGTATATTTGTAGCAGTAGTCACCAATACACTGTGTGTCAAATATATCGATTTTTCTTTTATTTTCTACGTTTCCTATCAAAACGTAATATGCATCACTAAGCTTAGACGATTTTCTCAGTATTTGGATTTCGTTGAACCCTTAGATTCTGTAAATAGTTGTATCCTAACAAACCATACATCAATGGAAAGCATGTTTACTTGGGAAAAAAATGGACCATTATGATTGGTTTTGTGGCCCAGGGTCACATGTGTAAACATTGATCAAGGCACATAGATATGGTAAATGGAAGCTGTTTTTTGCTTGTGGAGTCTGTTTGCCATATTTGACCTGCTCAGGATATGCACATCGCTCAGTGTTTATATGTCATTCATTGTTATGTGAATCAGTGTTCATTTCAACAGCAAATTTTGATTTAGTCTTATTCTTTTGACTAAAATGACATTTAGTTTTAGTCATTTGAATTGTTTTTAGTTTTAGTCTAGTTTTAGTCGACTGAATCTACAGTAAATTTAGTCGGCTAAAATCGAATGGGTTTAGTTACAGTGTAATTCATTTATTATGCATTTCTGTAAAATTTCCAAATTCAATATGTTTGACATTAAGATTTGATCATAACAGACACTGATTTAACTGCGGTGACGCACAACATGCTATTATGTTCAAATTAAATATAACCACTTCTCATAAAAGACAAGGACATGGTCTTCTTTTCAGTGAAATACAATGGAAAAAAGGGTTATTTAGGCTAATTATGGATTCTGGACTGAATTGAGTTCTCTCATCTATCTCCAACATTTCCGTATGCCTGCTCTTCTCTTAATCCCACATATTGAGATTTTTGAACGTTTTATGAGACGTGCAGCAAGTGTATGATAGCTTATAAATAATCTCTTCCCAATCGTCCCTCCGTGACATTTTCGTCTAGTTCTTTTCCGTTGATGAAAAAGTCTCTATCCGTCAATAGATTTTCGTCGTTGACAAACATTATCCCGAAAATTATTCGTCATCGAAATCAACTTCTTTATTAACTTATTTATGTGAATCTCTCTTATTCATATGGATTACTTTCATCTTTGGATTTTTTGGTGTAATGGACTTCCAATAGAGGAGCGCAGTTCATTTGTGTTTCAAAGATGGATGAAAGTTTTATGCCAATGACATGAAGGCATTTAATGAAACTGTGTACCTAAGTGTTTAAGGTTCCAGAGTTACGATAATCCCTCATTGAGGAGGTCAAAAGAAGAGCAAGAAACAAAGCATAGCTTGATTTTTCCTAAACTACTCAATTATTAGAATTAATAGAACTTGTTATTAAAGGGATGGTTCACTCTAAAATGAAACTCTCAGCTAAAAGACAGCAAACAGTAGGTGATTTGAACTGGTTTACTTCTGTATCTGCGTTCACGTGTGATCATCTTCTTTGACCTCACGTGTGTCTCTTTCCTCATCGTACTCTTAATCGTTATGATTTTTAATATCGTTCCCTATCATCTTCGTAATGCTGTTTAATGGAGCGCTCCACTTCACGAGCCTCTAATGCGCGGCTGGTGCTCGCTAGGTTTACTGTAGCCGGATGTAATTAAAAGGCTTATCGCTTCCTCCGGCTCTGTTTAACGACCGTTTCAGAAGTGTGGAGGGTGCCGTGACCCTGCTCTCCAGTCGAGCCTGAGGGGCCCAACTATCAGAGGAATGGTAATCCAGTTTTCCTCTCCGCTGAGATTGGGCTGTTCGTTTAATTGTGTGTGTGGCTGTACAGAAGTCCTGCGCTGCCTGAAGGCAGGAATTAGTTTTGTCTGAGTTCCAGGACGTCTATTAGTTTGGCTAATTTCCGTGCGACCCTGCGGAAATGCCTCGTTTGACCTCGGAGATCGTGTTTGCAATTGCTCTTTAGTGTCCGTTTTATATGTGCACCCTATCAATCTTTCACTGCCTTCGTTCTCACCTTTTCTTGATCTCTTTGTTTTTCATTTGTCTCTCACTGACCTCCTGCTCTCACACACACACACACACACACTCAGAACAGACGTAGCGATATACCATCAGATAATGACGGACTGCGATATGAAGAAAAAAGCCTGATTAAAAGAATGAAATTCATAAAAACCTAATGTTGTCGCGATTAATCGTTGACAATAGTAGTTAGACAAAAGTAGTCAGGCAATTTTATGTGTCGGATTCTCTGTCTAGTCCATTCATTCGTGTATCTTTGGTAACACTTTATTTTAGGGTCTCTTACTGTAGCTAGTTGTTTATTAGCATGCATATTACTAGACTGTTAGCCATTTATTAGTAGCGTTTATTATTATTAATCACATATTAATGCCTTAATCAGCATGACCTTATTCTGCTTTCCTAATCCTACCCTATACCTAAACTACCAAACTATTAATAATCAGCAAATTAGGAGTTTATTGGGGGAAAAGTTGTAGTGAATAAGTGTTCCCTATCCTAAGGTGTTACTGGATCTTTTTTTAATTGATCTCTGTCGGGTTTTTTTACGTAACGACAGTCGATTTCTTCTGGTTTCTGCTGATTGACTCACTGACTGGTGTTGTTTTCAGGCTCTGAGGGCGGAGCTTAAGGAGCGTGAGCATGTCGTTCTCAGCACGTTGGATCAAGCACACATGTTTCTGGCCGACCAGCCCATCGAAGGACCCGAAGAGCCACGCAAGAACCTGCAACCCAAAACCGGTGAGAGTCATCAGTCCTCCCAGGCATTCAGTGAAAAATTAAAGTAGACAGAAAAGGTATGAAGCGCATCAGTCTTGCCAAGTTACTTTTAAAAGTAAAGCACCACAATATTGTATTGCTTCCTAAAAAAAATAACTAATTACATTTTCTCTTTACTTTCGAAATCTGGGCTGAATTTTTGGTTTGTTTTTAACATAACATTCTATTTTTGGCCTTTTTACACCAAAAGTAAAGTGAATAAGCGTCAGGTTGAAGGTAAACTGTGCTGTCATTTTGGATTGGATGAAGAATAGGACTCAAGTTCAACACTCTTCAGCAACTAAAAGAAATAAAACTAAATTGTTTTATTTATCTAAAGTCATTTTTGTTGTTCGTATGCTTCAATTAGATCAATAAAGGCCAGCAATGGTCAATAAAATGGGATTAAATACTTAGGATATTAAGTAAAGATCATGGTTCATGAAGATATTTTTGTAAATGTCCTACTATAAATATATAAATTTTTCATTTTTATTAGTAATATACATGGCTGAGAATTTAGTTTGCACAACATTAAAGGTGATTTTCTTATATTGGCCTATCCTAACAAACCTTACAGTACATTAATGGAAAGCATAATTTTCATCATTTAGATGATGCATAAATCTCAATATCTAACAGTTGACCCCATGACTGGATTGGTGGTCCAGGGTCAGAATGAGAGCAAAGCAACTGGTACTTACCTGAAAAAAAGTAACTCGGATGCTGCCTTGTAAGTTGAAAAGGAATGTGTTTCTTTACTAGATACTTAAAAAAGTACTGCTCATGAACACTGCTTATAAAGTCACATGCTTTGTGCTGTAACTTTAACCGTAAACGTTCTGCACGTAAAAACACCTCTGCATCGGAACCAATATGAGACATCACACACACACACACACACCGCAGACTAGCGGAGTTTATTTGGACACTCTCTAAGGGATGCTCTTTGATGTAAGTGACTCTCTGATAAGTCGGACACCTCCTGTCAACACGCTGTTAACTGCAGTATCTGATGTCTGGAAAGTTCCAGCGCTCTCTGGACACTTCCGCTGGGACCCGCTTGAAAAGCTAATTTAGGACAAACGTCAGATACCACTTATCGGATTGAAAGAGAGCTGTGTGTGTGCGTGAGTGTGTGTACGCATGCGCACGCATCTCGGGAAGGGGTTTAGGAGGAGTGTGTGAATGCCCAGTGAAACCGGGTTAATTGGCAGATCAGAGACTGCAGGCTATTTCCACTTTTCAACGTCCTGAAGCTCAGTGTTTCTGTCTTTCAGAAAACACCAAAGTCATCTAGAGCAGAAAGTGTTTGCTAAGGCAAGCAGAACTCTTACTGCTGCACGTACCGAGGCTTAGTGATTTAAACAAACCTTAAACTGTGTGTATTAAACTTTACTGCGTAACTCGTCCTGAGCCGTTTTAGCTACAGACATGAATCTCTGATTATGTGGCTTCTTGAGGAGAGTACTCAGTATTAGTCATTTAGATTTGACTTTCTTAACTCTGTAGAACTTTGTAGAACTCAGGTTAGTTGATTGATTGATTGATTGATTCGTATACACACAATACAATTGTTTTTTGACTGTTTTCTGTAATTGCATGTATTAAAACATGTTTTGAAGCAATCTTCAAAATAGCTTCTTGATAAAGGAACCATTCCATATAATCCAGCCTTTCAAAGTGACAAGATATTCAGAGGAGAATGTTTTTTTTGGGGCCTGAAAGCATTATCAAATTATCAAATATATGATAAATATTTATTATGATTTAAATATTGACTGGGCTACGGAAAAACAGTGTAGTTTAAGAAGATGTTAGATGGTTAGCATCTTACAGCTTTAACATTTTTCTGAGAATTTTGAGATAGAAACTCGCAATTACGATATAAAGTTTCTATCTCAGAGTTCTGGGAAAAGAAATCAAAATTGGGAGAGAAAAATCAGAATTTCGTCATTTTAACTTTATAACTTGTACAGAGTGTGAGAGATAAATGCACAATTGTCAGAATTGTAATTGTATATCTCATAACTGTTAGTTTATATCACCTAATTCCAGAGAGAGAGAGAAGTCAGAATGGGAAGATATAAACTTGCAATTGGAAGAAGAAAAAAGTTTATATCGTGATTTTGAGAGTGGGAAAAAAGTAGTTGCGAAGAAAATCGTAAATTGACAATTATCTAGCTTCATTTATCTATTCAGTGGCAGAAATAGGCTTCAATAAATTGTTGATAAATTAATTTAGTATTATTATAGCGTACCAAATATTATATATATATATATATATCATGATTAATCACATCAAAATAAAAGTTTTTCTTTATATAATATATTTGTATGTACTGTGTATATTTATTAAGTATATATAAATACAAACACATGCATGTATATATTTAATGAAAATATGTTATGTTTATATATTAAATATATTTAGATATAATAAGTAAATAAATATATAAATGCATTTACATGTAAATACTTTCAAAATATATACTGTACCTCTGTGTTTTAAAATAAACACAGCATAAACACACACATTATGTAAATGAAGGCTTTTATTTTGGATGCGATGAATCATGATTAATCATTTGACAGCACTAATATATATATACATATATATTATGTTATTGTAGTTTGTATTCATCTTTATTTTGTTTCTAAATGTTCACAACACTAAAGTTACAATCGTGTGGAAACTAAATGACAGGTTCAGCGTGACTCTGCTTGTAAGCTTATTTAACATTCTCAGCACAAGTGCACGCTTTCCCATTGGGTTCAGAAGGCCAGTGTTTTCTGATCTCTCTCCGAACACATAGAGCAATCTCGCGTGCCTCCATTCAGTCCTCGAGCGATCTCTGCACTTCCGTTTTCTCTTATCCCCACGATCAAAGCACAGAGCTCAGCTATCTGAACCGATAACCAGCCCGTGCGCTCTCTCGCCCCGTGCAAACACACAGCGGGAGCAGCTTACCCTGATAAAATCATACACAACCAATGTTCACGCAAATGCATGTTTTCCAAATTGAACTGTATGTTTTAAAATGTAAAGCAATCTGTTCCGGCGCTCGTCGTCAAATGAGCATAAACAAGCCGCTGCACCACCGTCACTTTCATTTCCATTCAACCCCTGGATCTTAATTGAATTTCAAACCTTTCCAGAAACGCTTGAACGCATTTGAATTGTAAATTGATTCTCGCTCGGGCTGAAACAGAAATATAAAGATGAAAGATAGAGGTGAGCGTTTGGCGAATGGAGAAATCGGTCCTGCCGTTTGTGACGGTGACATTAGCTACAGTGTCTTCTCACGTCCTCAAAAAGCCTGCGAGTCGAATGAAAGGGCAGATGTTAATGCTGTAGCCCTGCCTGTAGACATGCCCTGGGCTCTTTCTAAATTGCCCAAACATCTGCCTCCTGTCGTCTGTAAACCTTCCTCTATTTAGCTCATTAGTTGAGTGGCTCATTAGTAAACACTTTCTTAAATGACCGTGCACTGAGAGTATCTTCTGAACAAGGTCACTTGCAATGTGGAAAAGTCAAGTTGGAAAAATACATGTGGTTTATATTAGTCTGTTCTAAAACCTAGTTAGCTTCACGTTGGCAGCATTTAGGGGATATGTCCCAGATTCACAGGATATTGCTGACAGTTTGCTGTAATATTATGCTGCTTTATCTTACATGATATGATCCAGTCAACAAGTAGTTTGTCTGGCTGTGAGATGTGATAAGATCAATCAGCAGCCAATCAGATGAGTGTGTGTAGACGGCTCTCTTTGACGAGTACAGATCAGATTTAATAAAAATTAAACTATTTTAACATTATCAAAATGCAATCCTTGTCATGGAACACACTTGTTCAGTTTAACTGTTCTGGTTTATTGAAATTAGTTTTTAAGATCTGAGGTGAAACATTCGTTATAGCTTTCGTTTTGGCTGTTGAAGTCACACACAGTGATACTATGTGTTGTAAAACAGTATAATGTATAATGTACAGGCATTACACGCTTCCCGTCGGGTCCTGATCACACTGTCGGGGCTTATTCCTGCGATAACTACCGGCTGCCTGTACATTATCCCGCTTATTACACGGCTACTTCCCACATAAGGAAAAGAAAAACTGAACATGAATATGAATTTGAAACATTTTATTGGCGTATTTGTTTCAAATTAACATTTTCATCCTTCCGCGAAACGATATAGTTCCACGTGACCAACATTCAACCGTAAGACAATTTATAACATCTACATATGAATATATAACAATGATAAACGGTAATGTTTGTTGGCGCGGAGGGATTTATTCGCTATGCGTTATTACTTTGGAGCAGTTATTATTCGAAACGAACGAACCTGCAAATGTCTCAACTGACCAATCAGAATCAAGCATTCCAGAGAGCCGTGTAATAAATACAGGTAGACACAGTCAACCAGTAGAAATGGTTGTTGTAATGCTCACACGTGAAAGTATTGAATCTTTATATGCCTTCAAAATGCCCATCTTTGCAAGTATCCCCATGAATACGGTAAGAGCTAAGAGAAAATGTGTAATAGTATATTGCATCCAGGCAGCTCTTAAAGTGACAGAGGTCTAATATTCCTGCTGTCTATGATTTGTGTTAGTCAAACAACAAAAGAGAGCAAATCTCACTGCTCTGGACTAAATCACTTTTGTACTGCAAATAATATGCAGTGTTTTTTGTTTACATTTGATTATGTAGCATTTCTTATTTATTCGTTTACTGTAGTTTTATCCTATTGCTTGTAATTAGTTTATTATTCTTATTTAATCACTGACTTTAAGAAACTACAATTACAGTATATATACTGTTACCGTGAAATTAAATTAATCATATTGTGGTAAGACTTTGGTCATATTGCCCACTCCTAGTATAAAGTATTGGAGTAAATACAATGCTTTTGGCTACTTTTAATTTTTTCTGAGCATCAAAAAGACTTTTAATCTCTACTTGACTGCTTTTTTATTTTTTAATACATGTACTCTTACCTCTTAAAACAGTTGTGATGAGTAACTCCTTACATTCAGCATGGCACCCAACTTTGCTGTGTATTTCTGCTACAATAGCAATGATATCACCACACATATAGATCTGTAGGTCGCTTTCAAAACAAGGTCTTAAATAAAATGTTTCAATTTTCTCCTTGGTTAGGTGTGCTTTCAGAAGACAGCTGTTCAATGATTTCCAAAAGGTGTTTATGAGTCACATGTGTTAACCCGTCCTCTCATTAGTCAGAGTTTATGCTCCAGGATCTTCTCCAGGATGCAGAGAAGACACATACAGATGCTTCAAAACCTTAATTCCTGCTTTCACTAATCATAGTTTTCAACGATGTCTTTTAGGATTGCTTTGCTCTCGCCACAAATAAACCGAGTTTGTTTCCAATCAGGAAGAGAACACGTTGTTTAGGCAATTAGGACTGATTGATTGTTTTGGTGTGCATCCAAATTGCTATTTTGTATGTGTGTAATGGATTTAACCAAACTAATGGAGAAAACATGGCAGGTTATGAAATAAGTGTTCTAAGTGAGCCAGGTGTGATAAAGACCATAGTTTGTATATTTTTGTTCTCAAACACATTCCAGAATTAGAGTCTCATATTGCCAGCTGAATTTACTTTTTGTTACAAAAGCTTCCAAAATGATCCTAATTGAGGTCAACTGAAGTGAAGATGTAATTTAAATTGGGTTTGCGTCTGCTGTTTTTGGCAGAGCTGACCCCGGAGGAGAAGGCCCAGAGGGTGGCCAAAGCCATTCGTAAGCAGACAGCAGAGGTGGGCGAACGATGGGAAAGGCTGATGGGACATGCGGGAACCTGGCAAGAGCAGGTGGACAGAGCTCTGGATAAACTCCAGGATCTTCAGAGCTCCATGGACCAACTGGACCTGCGTCTAACCCAGGCCGAGGAGCTCAAAGCAGGGTGGCAACCCGTGGGAGACCTCCTTATAGATTCCCTACAGGATCACATCGAAAAAACAACGGTACGTTACCGTTCTTGCCATTATAAAAGTTCAGACAATTCATCATGGGTTATTAAAGGTTAAAATGATGACTCGTCATGATAACTCACCAGTAATGTCATCGTTCACTCGTGATTTAGTTGCAATCCTGTTTGACTTACTTTCCTCTGTGGAGCATAAAAGAAGATATTAATCACTGCTAGGAAATGGAGGCTGTGAAAAAGTACAAAAATGACAAAAAGGTGCATAAAACATAACAAAATAAATTGGCTTTTGGCCCTGGTCATTTTTACTACCATTGTATGAACTAGAGCTACTGTATGTGAACATTTAGTTTAATATCTGGATCAGAAGGTATTCGATGGAAGAAACATAATCCTTTGGGTTTTGAATAAAACAGTGACAGAATTTCCATTTTTGTGTGAACTATTTCTTTAAGGATTATTCTAGTTAATCATTTTCCTGCCTGAAGCTATTTTTGGTTTTATCCCGTGATGACGCTCCTCTCACACATGCTATGAGTCACTGCCAAAAGCTCCGGCTCATGATTTATTTAAATTTGTGTTTGGGCGATATGCAGAGATAAAGATGGTTAATGTGATTTATTTCTGTGTGTGTTTCAGGCGTTCCGTGATGAGATGGCTCCTCTGAAGCAGGAAGTCCGAGCTGTGAATGATCTGGCAGGTCAGCTGACCCCGCTGGACGTCCAGCTGTCCTCCACTACCAGCCGTCAGTTAGACAACCTCAACATGCGCTGGAAACTACTGCAGGTCCTTCGTCTCTTATTTTCCCTTTTTCTACATTTCTTTTTCCTGTTGTTTATCCTTTCCCTTTTGCTTTCTGCTTCCTGTTGTATTCATACAGGTGTTTTGCAGTGTCATTTGCTCCTCCTTTTCCCTGTTTTTTTTTAATTACCCCATATTTTTTTGCTTTCCTTTCATTTCCTTTCCTTTCCTCATTCATTTTCCTTTCCTGCATACTCCTACTTCTTTTTCATTCCTAATTCTTCCTCCTCTTCTTCATTTCATACATACTCCTTTCCCATTTCCCCCCTTTCCTTTCCTTTCCTTTCAGATCCCAGTTTTTCTCCCATTCCTTTCCTTTCCTTTCCTTTCCTTTCCTTTCCTTTCCTTTCCTTTCCTTTCCTTTCCTTTCCCATTTTTTCCCTTTCCTTTCAGATCCAATTTTCCCCATTTCCTTTAGTTTCCTTTCCTCTCCTTTCCTTTCTTTGCCTTTCATTTCCTTTCCTTTCCCATTTTTTTCCCTTTCCTTTCCTTTCCTTTCCTTTCAGATCCCAGTTTTCCCCCCTTTCCTTTCCTTTCCTTTTCCATTTTTTTCCCTTTCCTTTCAGATCCAATTTTCCCCATTTCCTTTAGTTTCCTTTCCTTTCTTTGCCTTTCATCTCCTTTCCTTTCCTTTCCCATTGTTTTCCCTTTCCATTCCTTTCCTTTCCCATTTTTTCCCTTTCCTTTCAGATCCAATTTCCCCCCATTTCCTTTAGTTTAATTTCCTCTCCTTTCCTTTCTTTGCCTTTTATTTCCTTTCCTTTCCCATTTTTTTTTCCTTTCCTTTCAGATCCTATTTTTCCCCTTTCATTTCCTCTCTTTTCCTTTCCTTTCCTTTCCTTTCCTTTCCTTTCCTTTCCTTTCCTTTCCTTTCCTTTCCTTTCCTTTCCTTTC
>JAUMHR010000037.1:256020-275736 GCA_032361145.1 Enteromius fasciolatus
CACTCCTCAGTTCACAAATGGCTCTGCAGACTTTGTGAACTATTCTACACACAGTTGCTTCACTGGCACCACACAAAGGTCCCACATGCCAAAAACCTCAGTGTGAGAAGAACTTGGAGAGAACTGGGTAAAGGCCTTCCTCTCAGAGACAGACAGGAAAGTGTAGGTTCTAGCAAAAATATGTTCTTCGTACATGCGAAAGCGGTCTTGAAAAGCTGTGTCATCAAAGTAATGTAATGGATCACTCCTATCCAAAAGTACTCTAGCAGGCCTCTGTTGTGCACGTTGGTTTTCATGTAGATATTCCAAATATTCCATGCTCCCTCACAAACAGTGCTAAGCAGGAGTTAAACCTGCCTCCTTGAAGGATTCATTTAAGCTTCAATTTAGTCATAGGCCCATTTAATAATGTCAATGACAGAATCATGTGATGAGTGATGCAGTGTCGTCTGAGGATCTGAAGACCACAGGCATCCAATAACGGTTATCTGCCTTGTCCCTTACACACAGAGATTTCTCTGAATCTTCTTTCATTATTTTATGCACTAAAGATCATGAGATTGGCAAAGCCTGTGCAATTTGACATAACACTCTTTTACAGATTGGAGAGCCTCTGGCCAACTTTACTTCTGAGAGACTCATGTTACAGACCTGACGTCAATTAACATAATTAGTTGCTACATGTTCTCCCAGCTAAATCTTTTAAAACTCTTTTGGTTTTTCAGCCCTTTGTTGCCCCCATTACAGCTTTTTGAGACCTGTAGAAGGCATCAAATTTGAAATGAGCTCATGTAGTGGATAAAAATGACAACTTGGTAAGTCAAAGTAACAATGTTTATTTCAAAGGATGAGTTTCGACATCAAACGAAAGGTGAGAGACTTAAAGGCAGATAATAACTGAGGAATCACATTGAGTCTTGTCTTTTAAAGAAGGATGACAAACTGGAGAAGGGCAGATGAGACGACCGCAACCACACACCACTGATCAGACGAAGAGAGGATACAGCAGACCTGGAGACACTTGGAGGATTCAAGGAGCACACTAGGAAGCAGGTGAGATAACAGGTAAGTATATAGTGATAGCAAGGGATTAGCTTGAGTCCACTTTCGTGCATACGAGCTTGGACAATGACTGAACTGAAGTGTGTGGTTATATGTGGTCGTGATCAGGTGGTGATGACAGGTGTATTAATATTCAGTTGACAGAGATCATTGAAAGTGGATTGGAGTGAGGGTGGAGCCTGGTTTAGATGTAACAGTTATATTGTGAATAAAATATTGGCTTTTGTAATATAAAACTCTTTTAGTTTTCATTTCATTAAAATAAAAAATATTCAATTTATCCAATTTTTTATCTCGCCTAGGGCCCCGCAACCCTTCGGGCCAGCACTGTCGACAGATACATGCATCACAACTTCTCTGCTGTTCAAACATGTTGCATCTTTTTCTCCATTCTCCAGTCATTATATTTGACTGTAGCAAAGCTGGCTTTATATATATATATATATTGGTATGCTTACTTTTTGATATAGGATATTGGTGAACTGACAGAAAATCACAGGGGGAGAAAAGGTGAGATAAAACTTGAACCTGATTCTCTACGGCAGGGGTCATCAAACTCAGTCCTGGAGGTCCGGTGTCCTGCAGAGTTTTGCTCCAACTTTAATCAACACACCTGCTTGAAAGTGGAGTATACCTAATAAGACCTTGATTACTTCAGGTGTGTTTGGTTAGGGTTGGAGCTAAACTCTGCAGGACACCGGCCCTCCAGGACTGAGTTTGATGATCCCTATGCTCTACTATAGCAGCTCCTCTGGAGCAATGCACTACTCCCTCTGTGCCCCAAGAGGGCGCTTCACCTGAAATACACAATTTCACTTATCTATAGTAATGGCCATACGTTTTGGCAGTGGCAGCAATTTTGTGTTTTGCAAAGTTTGCTGCTGCAGTATTTTGTAGATTATTTTTTTCCACACGTTTCTATGGTTTACTGAAAAACAATGATAAGTATATCATAAGTTTTACATTTGCATTTAGTCATTTTGCAGATTGACTTAATTGGGGAATGTATAAAGCAATTCATCTAAAAGAGGCGAACAGACAGAGGAAGTGCTCATAATACCAAGTCCCAGGCATTGTTCAAGTAAGTACAAGCTGGAAAGGGAAAGGAATACATAAAGAGAAAGTTTTCTATAGCTACCGTATATATATATATATCGTATAAATTTAGGATGAAGTCTCTCTGTGATGGCTAGTGCAATGAGATAAAGAGAGGTGTAACATGGGCTCTTTTGGGCTCGGTTTAAAGACTTTTTGTAGGGAAAAAAAGAGTCCATATTTATACTGTTGACCCTTGTTCTTCATAAACTCTGCAATTCGCTTTGGCGTGCACTGGATATTAGCTTCTGTTTTGGGGCAGAATTATGAGAGCACTCACTCACTTGGTTGAAAAGCAACCCCACAAATTGGTTGGTCTCAGGATGCTTCACCGTTGACACGACACAGCACTCATGGTAACATTCACTTTTTCTTCTCCGAACAATCAATTTCCAGATCTCCCAAACAGTCTGAAGGGTGCTTAATCAGAGAAAATAACTCTGCTGTCCAATCCTTGTACTTTCTGCAGAATTTCAGTCTGTCCTTGATGCTTTCCTTGGAGAGAAGTGGCTTCTTTGCTGCCCTTCTTGACACCAGGCCATTGTTCAAAAGTCTTGGCCTCACTGTTCATACAGATGCTCTCACACCAACCCTCCAGGACCGAGTCTAGGGAATGCAACTATGATAATGTTGCTTTCTATTTTGTGTTTTGGAAGAAAATCAAATAGATGAAGTGATCAAGTAAGAAAATCCAACTGAAAAATGAGATTATTATGAATTAGAAACAGGCCGTTCATATCCATATATCCACTGGCTTATAGGTCAAAATGAATTGAACATGCATGTTATTTTAATAATTACAATTCTTTGCTCTCTTTTTTTATAATGCCAGCAACAACAATAAAACTGTTAAAGGTATAACATATAGTCTTTTTTTTATGTAGGCTATCATTTTAAAACATTTAATATAGCCTCATCATGATTATTAGTATAACGCAGTAATAAAACTGTATTATTAAAATAATAATCTTTTAAATAATCTGTTTACTGCTGATTGCCTAAATTGTAATATTTCTGGAAAAGTACTTGACCAACACTTTTTGTATGGTTAATATATGACCACAGGAGGGCATCAACGATCTCTCTCAGCAGTCTAATAATAATAATAATATTATAAGAGCTGGTTTAAATATGTCCATAATTCTACATTGTTTAATGTTTGTTAAGAAGCAGTTTTAAATATTATTGTTGCATTATGAATTCTTCATCCAAGTCAAAATGGTTTACCACTTTTTCAAAGCATTTTGGCCACTTTGTTGTCTGTCAGCCATATATTTAGCTATTACCCCCAAATCTGAAAATGCTTCTCTCCTCTAGAATGACATCCTCTAGCCACGCTCTACCAACTGTCAGTGTTCATTTCTGAATGAAACGCCTACTTTTCTACATCCAATCAATTTGCAGTAGAAAAAACCATGCCCTCTATTTTCTTCCTTTCAGAAGTACAGTATGTCAAAATACAGAAGGAAGAATCAGTCGATCATCAAACTTCTGTAACGCACAGACTGTGGTCATTGGATGCAAAATTCACATACAAATTGTTTGAACATAAATCTGTGTCCATCCTGTAATGATAAAAGTTTTTACCCATTTTTTTTTAATCCCCATATTAAAATCCTCTTTCTCAAATCAGGCTGTTCTTGCACAGGCCCCTCCTAAAATAGTTGATTGACAAGGTCGTTTTACCTTAGCCCCGCCCTAAGTGAGCAGTCATCAGTTCACCATTATGTTGACTCCAGTGCAGTTTTCGACAAGATATTTCAGATTTTAGCGAATTAGTTTTTTTGTTGTTGGATGCTGAAGCAGAGGATTACGTTACTTTCATTTTGAAGGGAATGTGCCGATCCTCAGTCTGCCTGAATGCTTTTATGTTTTTGTGTGAATCATTCATGATCCAGCTTCATCTACAGGAGTATAAGGGTTTTTATAAATCCATTTACAAATTGCCATTCCTAGTATGTGATAAACAGCAAACTAAAGCCAACAGTCTCATGTGAACAGCTCGTTACGGAAGAGAGGGGCGCGGTCAGCAGAGCTCATTAGCATTTAAAGCAACATGGACTAGAATGGCTTGATGAAAACAGAGCTGATTTTGACAAGGGTGTGTTTTTTTTTTTATACTACCATTGAGAGATTTTAAACAAAGTATGTTACAGACGTTTCATTAAGACCCTAAAGAATCATCAACTTCTAGAAAAAAATGGGCATCCGATGACCTCTTTAATATTGAAGCTGCCTTTCCCGAAAATCAACGCCACACCTAATGGGAAAATATCATGACAGCTTATGGGACTTTTTCTTCAGTAATAGGGAAGTAAACACTGTCATAAAACATAAACAGACACACATTATTAATGCAGGGAATGAATTTTACTGTCAAACTACAGATGTTCATTCACATCCCAAAAAATCATGCATTTGACAGACATCTAAGGGAAGTTCAATTGCAACAATTAGATGTAGATTTCCCTCAGAGGCACCACATACTGTAAAAGAGTTCAAATTCAGTTACTGCTCAGATTGATCCATCTTAAAATTACTGTTAGTTTCATTTTATGTTTGTTTACATTCCTGAAAACTGATGCATAGATGTAACCACTGTCAAATTACTTTAAACTGAGATTTTTGAGTGTCGATTAGAATTCTTTTTTTTTTTCATAACATAACTGCTTCATCAAAATAACTTTAAAAAAAATTACAGACTATTTATCAAGTGGACAATTGAAGGAATTCCAGTTGTAGAGTTCATTAAATAATGTGACACAATGAGATCATGAATTGTCTTTAGTTAAAATCCCTGAGATAACATTAGGGATCCCTGAAAATTAAATTAAGATAAGACAAATATAAATTCATTGATTGTTCAGTTGAATGGATTGTGTGTTTATCACATTGTAAGAAAATTGCACTGAAAAATTGTGTCGCTTCTAATTAAATCATATTACATGATTGACATAAATTACATCACATCTTGAAAGCAATTTAAATATATAAACATAAGTGATTGGACAGTGTTGAATCCTGACTAATTACATTATTCAGGTAATTGTATTCAGATGAGTTTACTGCCTGACTTTTCATAAGCCAGTGCATACATTAAAATGATTTAGTTACAAAGCATCCAATTTCTTTCCTGGTTTAGGGATCTGTTTTGAAGGATCTAGTTGTCCAATATTACCAGAAGCTGTACAAGAGAAAACAACAAGTCAAAGTTATTTAAGACAGTGTAGCTAATATTACTGTTTCAGTAGTATGGTGATGAGCTATGTTTGTGCCTCATGTCCTATTATTATGGCAGCTCAGCCTTGTTTTGGTTAAAGTGCGACTCTGCTGTACTGACATGAATTACCCCCAATGAAGAACTGAAGAACTATTTAGTGTGTATGTGTGTGTGTATGTGTGTGTATATATATATTAAAATCAAGTCCAGATCAGAAGAAATAGCACAAAGGGAACATAACACATTACTTAGTAACACAATTAGTTACTTTTTTAAGAAATAACACAATATTGTAAATTATTACTTTCCCAACACTGGTGATGTTTTATCTCACAACTTTTTTTCTCTCACAGTTGTAATTTTGCTTATCATAAATAAGATTTCTTAACAATAATTGTAAGTTTATATCTTGCAATTATATGAGATAGAAAAGTTGATCTAATAACAAAATAAAAAGACTTTGATGACAATATAAGGTAATTAATTCATAAATAATAATAACAATAATGCAAGTTATGTATAATGCAATGTAATTTTTCTTTAAAAATATTGTTTTATATTAAATTCAGTTTATTTGGACGTTTTTAAATGTTGCCACTTTTTTCTTGTCATCAAACAAATTTGAAACGAATCATAACTGTGCCACTAAATATTATTTTACTTTTATATTATTTTTGCAATAATGTCATGTATGTCCCTTTTGTATCTGAAGTTCCCAGTGAGGAACTGTATTACTCAGACTACAAAGCCAAATATCGTATAGGTTACTTGCGTAACCACTGTTCCCTGAGACGAGTACTGCATCTGCTAAGACGCATGGAGAAAACTTTTTCCCCCTAACTGAAGCCTATTCTAAAACACAGTTTTATTATTTACTAAAACTGCACGGTCATTGGCCGCTGTATGGGGACTTATTTTTAACCAATGGGCAAGGCCCCGCGAACAGCGGGCCAATGCCGTCGACCACACCCCATGGCGTGATGTCTCTGCTCCAATGACAGCAGGTGGCGCCATGGTGGTGTGATGGGACGTGTCCCAAGCTTATTTAAGGCACGGGACCGCTAGCCATCTTCAGGTTAATTCGACTGAAGCGACGGCCTCTCATAGCTCGGCCCCGAATGCAGTACTCGTTCCATGTCTCAGGGAACAGTGGTTACGCAAGTAACCTATACGTTCCCTTTCGACATTTCACCCGTACTGCGTTTGCTAAGATGCATGGGGAACACAGTATAATCCCGCCGTGCTACAAGGTCTGGAATTTTGAAGCCTGCGAGCGGACCTAGGGGAAACCCGAGGCCACCTATGTCACAAGCGCCATTGTCCAATCACTAGGAGGCTTAACGCCTATACCCGCGGCAGTAACACGGCCAGGTAATAGAGTATGCAAGTGATGTTATAACAACCGAGTTGTCCCTTTGAGCGCAATGCGGTCAAATAGTGAAAGAACCCTGATCTGTGATTATAGCGCTTCCCAGCCTGATCCCTTTTGGGCTGGATCTAAGCGCGTTTACTGTGTTTGTAACCAGGCAGTGACTGATGTGGGATACAGCAGTCAGCAAGCACAAGTCATAGAAACTCTCATAGGTCCGAGAGTTGTTAAAATTATTAGCGCCTTACAGCGCAGCCGAAGGCAGGGGAGAAACTCAGAGTGTAGTTTGTCTGACTATAACTGAAGCTGGAAAGCTGCAGCTAGGGAGCCCTTATTGCCCTCAAGCTTGATCCAACTCGCTTTCTCGGAAGGGAGTTAAGGACAGGTAATAAAGCATTGTATATCGCTTTTAGTGAAACTCAAAGAATGGATCTGTCAGGCTATAGCTGGATCTGAGGATGCAGTTAGTGAGCCTATCGTGACAGTTAGCTCCGTCTGACTCGCTTCGTGGGAGGGAGCTCAGAGACAATAAAGCGCCGCTCGGCGCTGTGAGTGAGACTTCACAGAGAAGTGAGTTTGCGGCCGGGTTAGAGCGGCTCGAACCGCGAGAGTTACTCAGCAGAGAGGAGCGTGTAATGCTGGGATATCCAGATTATAAAACCTGGCAAATATGGACGGCGAGGACCAGCCGGCCACCTCACATATCTCTGATAGAGTAACCCCACTAGCACAGGCCCAGGTAGAGGCCGTGGATCTAGTAGAATGACATTTAACTCCCAGGGGACATTCCAGGCCCGCTGAAGAGTAAGCCAGTAAAATAGCTTTCACAACCCATTTCGCGAGCCTCTGCTTCAAGACCGGTAGCCCTTTGGAGCGGACACTAAAGCAGACAAACAGCTGATCAGAGCGTCTGAAGTCAGCTGAGCACTCGATATAATCTCTCAATGCCCTGACTGGGCAGAGAGGGTTGGATTCCTGGCCCTCCGAGGGTGGTAGAGCTGTCAGAGAGACCACCTGGGCTTTGAGCGGCGTAGAGAGTACTTTCGGTACATAGCCGTGCCTCGGTTTTAGGATGACTTTTGAGTAATTTCTCCCGAACTCAAGGCATGCAGGGCTCACAGACAGTGCTTGCAGGTCGCCTACTCGCTTAACAGATACCAGTGCTAGAAGCAGGGCAGTCTTAAGCGTTAGCGTTTTCAATGTTGCCGTCTGAAGGGGCTCGAAGGGAGGTCCTTTGAGGGCATTCAGCACCGTAGGCAGGTCCCAAGCCAGGACGATGCGAGGGCGGGGGGGGGGGGGGGTTTCAGCCGCCTCGCGCCTCTTAAGAACTGTATCAGCAAAGCATCTTTCGCCACAGTTTGTCCTGCTATCAGGTCGTGGTGGGCTGATATAGCCACCACGTAAGCCCTGAGGGTGGAAAGGGCTCGGCTTTTATCCAGCAGGTGCTGCATGAATGAGAGTATCAATGACATGCCACACTTCGGGGTGTTTTCACGGCGCTCTGCGCATCATCTAGAAAACACAGCCCATTTTAAAGCATAGAGACGTACTGTGGACGGAGCTCTGGCCTGAGAAATAGTGTTCAAAACACTCTCTGGGAGGCTAAAAGGCTCCCGTCGAGAGGCCAGACATGTAGAGCCCACAGCTCGGGCTGTGGGTGCCAGATTGTGCCCTTCGCCTGAGATAATAGGTCCTTTCTCAGGGAAATTGGCCATGGGGCTGCCGTCAGCATCGCATAAAGGCTCGCTATCCACTGCTGGTTCGGCCATCGAGGGGCTACCAGGAGGAGCTTGTGACCTTCCTCTTTGACCCTGCTGACGACCTGAGATATCAGGGGGGTCGGAGGGAAAGCATAGAGAGGAAGCCTCGGCCAAGACTGGGCGAGGGCATCCATTTCCATGATGAAATATGCTGGGCAGCGGGTGTTCTCGTCCGAGGAGAAAAGGTCTATTTCTGCCTTTCCGAATAAGTGCCAGATTGTCTGGATTATTCGGAGGTGCAGCGTCCATTTCGATGGGCTGACCTTTCCCCTGGACAGCATGTCTGGGCCCTGGTTGAGAAAGCCCGGTATGTGAGATGCCCTTATTGAGCGTTTGGCAGAGCCCACTTTAGGAGGCACGTTGCCATTTTGTATAGGCGTTTCGATGAAAGGCCCCCTTGGTGATTTATGTACGAAACCACTGTCATACTGTCCGAGCGCACCAGAACGTGACTGTCCCTCAGTAGTGGAAGGAAGAAGTGACACGCGTGACACACGTGACACACTGCCATCATTTCCAGACAGTTTATGTGTAATTCGCTGTCCTCCTTTGACCACAGGCCGGAGGCTGGCGAGCCCTCGCACAGTGTGCCCCATCCTGTCTTTGAGGCATCTGTGAGGAGGACTCTCCTCCTGTTCATCACATATAGAGGGATCCCTTTTTGCAGCCAGCGAATGTCCTTCCACGGGCGCAGCGCTGCTACGCAAGCTGCGTTCACTCTGAGCTTCTTTTGCCCGAGACGCCATGCTCGCGGCGGCAAACGTTGTTTTAACCAGAACTGCAGGGGCCTGTGTAGGAGGCCTAGCTGCAGGACGGGTGAAGCTGCTGCCATCAACCCAAGCATCCTCTGGAAAGCTTTTAAAATTGCGCCTGGGGCCGGGCTCGAAGGAGGCTGCGCTCGTTTGAATGTTCGCGGCCTGCTCTGGTGAGAGCGCTGCGCTCATCCGCTCCGAGTCGATCACTGTTCCCAGAAAAACTATCTGTTGGCTGGGTAACAGCTTGCTTTTTGCGAAGTTCACTCTGAGCCCCAGTTGATGCAAATGGTTGAGTATAACCTGTTTGTGTTTCTCCGCTTCCCTCCGTGATCTGGCTAGAACGAGCCAATCGTCTAGGTAATTCAGCACGCGGATTCCCATTTTAGAGGGGAATCCGCGTTTATACATTTCGAGAATACACGGGGGGCTAGGGAGAGACCGAAGGGGAGGACCGTATATTGATATGCAATCCCCTTGAAGGCGAATCTCAAAAATGGCCTGTGATGGGGAGCTATCTGAATTTGAAAGTAAGCGTCTTTCAGGTCCAGCGAAAACAGCCAGTCTCCCGGCTGAATTTGCAAGAGTATTTTCGGCAGAGTTAGCATTTTGAAGGGCCATTTGAGAAGGGCGTTATTCAAAATCCTTAAGTCTAAAATGGGCCTGAGCCCGCCGTCTCGTTTGGGGATCAGAAAATACCTGCTGTAATGCCCTTTTTCTCTTTCTGAGGGGGGAACCACCTGGATCGCCCCTTTCGACAGCAGCATGTCTATCTCGGCTTTGAGCACTCGCGCAGCGTGGCTCGAGACCGAGGTATGTATGACTTTGCTGAAGGGCTTTGGCCTTTCGGCGAACTGAAGGCTGTAGCCTTTTTCTATTATCCCCAAAACCCATTCTGACACCCCGGAATGGCGCACCAGGCATTCAGGCGGAGTGATAATGGTTTTATTATGTCTGTAGTCATGTCGCTGTGAAGGGACTGATAACTCATGACATTTTGTGATTGTGCGAAACTGCTCTTTGTGTGAGATTGTGTGGTCACCTTTAAAAAGGCGTGCTGCAAGACCGCTTTACGGGCCTTTTTTGTGCAGTAAGTTGGGGTTCCTCCATGTCCGGGGCCTCGCGGGGCAGCGGGAGTTGTCGGCAGCATCGCAGCTTTTGGGGCGGTCCGGCATCGGCGGGACCGTTGCCCGGCCACTTCCTGGCTAGGACGACTTCCTCACCTCGGTGTCCAGCGCGATCTTGGGCCGGGGACCTTGTCTCTTTGACGAGGGTAAGCATCTGTTGGTGGAGCGGGAGCGGTGCCTCTGGGGTTCTGGTCTCTGCTGCGGTTGAGCGCTGCGGGGCTGCGGGGCTGCTGTGCTGGCGGCTTCGGGCGGTGGTCCTGCAGGGCTTCGAGGGGTGGGCTGGCCTGGTCTTCCATCCCGCCGAAGACGGGGGGCAGAGGTGGGCGGCAACCGTCTGGTCGAGGGGCGGAAGCGTCTTGTATCCCTTCTCGGCTGCACCGTCGAGGGAGGTGAAGGCAGTGAAAGCCTTGTTCCTCAGCCTGGTGGAATAAGGGTACTTCCACGACTTAGTGAGCTCCTCATAGACCTCCAGGAAGAAGGGAGTGAAACACTGACAAGGGGGCTTGAGACGGCCCCGGCAGGTACCACTCGTCGAGCCTGCTCCTCGCAGGCTCCTCCAGAGGTGACCAGTCCAAGCCCAGCTCGGAAACAGCCTTGGCGAGGACGCGGAACAGTTCGGCATCCCCGTTAGGTCTCGTGGCCAGCTGGCTTCAGACAGAGCAGATGGGGCGGGGTCATCCAAGCCCAGCAGCTCATCCACTTTGGAAGCAGTCGGAGATGCGTCGTCCTGCATCTTGTCGTCCGCTGCCCCAAAGGAAACCAGGTCACTCGCCGAAGCGGAGGGACGGGCTTCCTCGAAGGCGTAGCTGACGGGGGACTCCTCCTCCCGAGATGATGAGACATGCGCAGCGCCAGTGTGACATCATCCAACTCGGGGTGCCGCCCTCGGCACCGCTGTCGCCTGCGAGCAGGGGGAGCCTGAGGGCTAGGCTCTTGTCATCTCGTCATTATACATTACCATTACTCTGTTGTTCTATTTGATAATGTTCAGTGCTTTGCTACAATCTGTATTGTTAAAAGCGCTATATAAATAAAAGTGACTTGACTTGACTTGACTTGTCCTGAAGAGGAAACGAGCCTGGAGTGAAGAGTGGCCATTCTGAGGCCCTCGCACAATGTGCACTTCGGTCCAGCGAAGGTGGCCTCCGCGTGGTCCTTCCCCAGGCTAAGGACGCTGTCGCGGTGTCTGTCTTCAGGCAGCGTCCTGGTGCGACAGGTGGAGCAGCGCATGGTCGTAGAATGTTTTTTCTCTTTTAGAGTTATTGCAGGGGAGAAATTCCAGCTGCAGATCCGGCTTCCAGTCAGGGACAGCAAGGAAATTCCGTCGCTGAAGGAGAATGATCTAAAGATGGCTAGCGGTCCCGGGCCTTAAATAAGCTTGGGACACGTCCCATCACACCACCATGGCTCCACCTGCTGTCATTGGAGCAGAGACATCACGCTATGGGGTGTGGTCGACGGCATTGGCCCGCTGTTCACGGGGCCTTGCCCATTGGTTAAAAATAAGTGCCCATACAGCGGCCAATGACCGTGCAGTTTTAGTAAATAATAAAACTGCGCTTTAGAATAGGCTTCAGTTAGGTGGAAAAAGGAGTTTTCCCCATGCGTCTTAGCAGACGCAGTACGAGTGAAATGTCGAAAGGCAACTTGATTACCGTTTACATACTGACCTGTTATTACCAGCATGCTGTTGCCACTGTTTTGCCATAGATTTGTTTGACCATACAATGCACCACAATCAGAATCAAAACCGTTTTCTTACCAAAATTCCTCAAAACATCTTCATTTGTGTTCAACAAACGGAAAAAACACATAAAATAAATGAAAACAGTATTATCCTTTAATTCGATAAGAGAATCTTGGTTTGCATATGTGATGTGACGCTGACAAGGTAAGTGTATTATCATCAGCTTTACTGTGAATTAGTGTGTAAAAGGACTGGCAGTCCTGGGCTCAGAGAGGAAGGACTGTTTATAATCTGTAATAAAGACACATGCCGTACCTTACTGTTTGAAGGACATCCATCCTATCATTATCTTTTTCCTTGATAGAGCACTGAGAATAAAGAGAGGCCTCAGTTAAAGAGTGCCAAATATTTCACAATCTCAGTTTTGAGCAAGAGCATTATGATTATGAATGTTTGCCTTATTTTTCATATGATTTTCACATTTTATCAGTTTGAAATGTAATGTTCTCAGTCTTACCCAGTCCAACAGTGCTGCCCACACATGTTACTGAAAGACAATAACACAAATCATGCAGTCAATTTAGTTATTTTCAGTCACAACAACCTATGTGGTACTTACCTAAGTCTGAATATTACTGCATTATATGTGACCCTTAGCATTACTATCTGTAGCAATAGCCAACTGTGCAATTGTATAGGTCAAAATTATTGATTTTTTATTTTTTATGCCAAAAATCATTAGGATATTAAGTAAAGATCATGTTCCATAAAATATTTTGTGCTTACCATAAATAAATCAAGCTTAATTTTTGGTTAGAAATATGTCTTGCTAAGGACTTCATTTGTACAACATTAAAAGAACACTACACTTTTTTTTTTGAAAATAGGTTCCCCCAGAGTTAAAAAGTTGAGTTTTAACATTTTTGAATCCATTCAGCAGATCTTGGGGTCTGGCGGTAGCACTTTTAGCATAGCTTAGCATAGATCATTGAATCTGATTAGACCAGAAGCATCTCATTGAAAAATGACTAAAGAGTTTAAATATTTTTCCTATATAAAACTTGACACTTCTGTAGTTACATTGTGTACTGAGACTGATGGAAAATTTGCATTTTCTACGTATATCACAATAATATTTTCCAGAGGTGCTGCGTGACATCACTGCGTCTGTTCCTTGATTATAAAACCAGAATGAGAGTTTAGTTCCTAATCATATCAACCAAAAAAAAACAAACTTTTCATTTTCCTCCGGGCTTAGTAAATGTTGTAACTACACAAGAGTCAAGTTTGAAATTGAAAAAATATAGAAATTCTTTTGTCATTTTTAAACATGATGCTAACGGTCTAATCAGATTCAATGATCTATGCTAAGCTATGCTAAAAGTGCTACCGCCAGACCTGGAGATCGGCTGAGTGGATTAAAAAACTGTAAAACTCAACCTTTTAACTCTGGGGGAGTTCTAACCCCCAGAATGTATGGATTCTAACCCTACATCAATAGAAATGATTTCATGATTTATTAACCTCAATTTCCAGAAACTGGCTCTTATGACTGGTTTTGTGGCCCAGGGTCACATATGATAAAATAGCAAAGGAAGTGGCATTTGTTTTAAGAAATATAACAAATTTCACTATGAAAAGTCAAAGGATGCAAAAAAGTATTAACATAAAAGTCACACTTCCGATTTTATGTTAATTCGAGATTCCATTTGGTTTGATGTTTTTTTTTTTTAGATATTCTGTACTGAGCTTCATTACCTGAATAGAGCCTGCTGTTACAAAACTGGACCTTGCTTCCGTCTGGGTTCAGTGGGGCTACCACCACCTGGTAGACCTGACCACACACGATATCTGACACAGTGCATGTGTAACTGCCAGGCTCTGGGCTGCATGTGTGAGTCCTGTCACTTCCGGTGACTTCTGCTGTGTATTTAGTGAGGGCACTGCTGGACCTCCAGCGCACAATCAGCGTGTTATTGGTTCCTCTATAGAGTCGGATGCCTGAAGGACAGCACTGACCTTGAGAGAGATGGGAACATTTGATGAAACTTCACACTTACAGGCTGTGATAAAGTTATATTTACCCCAGATTTATTTTTAATATACAAGTTTTTGGGTTAAAGATGAATTACTGTGAGACACTGCTGGCAAAAATATTTTTTATGCACCTGCCAAGTTTTGATTTTTCAAGATTACTGTAAAGGAAACATCCAAAAGACACTGTTAAGTGTTTCTATTTTAGCACTTTAGATTTCTATTACAATACATTTTTACTCTGTAAAAACTATTTATATTTCATTGCTGTCTAACGAAAATGACATATCTCCTCTTTTGAGAACTGTGATATTTTTACCATAAACTTAAATGGTTACTCCACCCCATGATGAAAATTTTGCCTTAAGTCACTTACACCTGTGTCCTTTAAAACCAGTAAATTCTTTGCTCGTCTGCAGAACACAATTTAAAATATTTTAGATAAAAACCGTCCCATTGACTGCCAAGTAGCGAACACTGTCAAGGATCCAGTGAAGGGGAGTCACAGGTTTGACTGCCGTTCCAGTGCACTTTCACGGGTAGAAGGTTAGAAAAACAAGGGAATAAAATTAACAACTCAATATTTTGTCTCCTGTTCCTCTCCAAAATCACTGTAGCGCCAACATCCACCGAATGCACTAAGCACGCGGTTCTGTGTCAGCCTGGCCACAAGGATGTGCTGTACTTTTCTGGATCTTGAAAGTGTAATGTACTTGGCAGTCAGTGTCACAAGCCTCACGGTTTTCATCTTCTTAAATTATTCTTATAGTTTTTTTCATTTTGGGGTGAAGTGTCCCTTTAAGAGTTTACTTTAACAAATGTGTAACAAAATAATTCTACTGGCATTATGGTGATAAAGGTGACTAAACACTGTATTTTCTATTACATATTCATAACATTCATTATACAGAAAACAAAAAATGCTTGAGTTATGCATTATTTTCACTGCATGTTGACTCTGTGTGTTTGTGTTAGTTCTGAGGACGTACTTGCAGAGAATCCCTGGAAGATGCACTCCGACTTGTGCCCGGTTTGACTGATGGCCTCCAGTGAGACAGTGTAGTTAGTGCCGCAGGTGATGCATCCCATCACGCATTCTGTTTCCATCGTGTGACACTGTGCATGTCCGCGTGGTGAGGACAGAGTGGCGATGTACGTTTGGGCACCGTTAGCAGGTGACCAGGTCACGTTAGTCATCGCCTGGGTCTTCTGGATCACAGTGAGACTGTCTGGACAACAAGGTGCTGAAAAAAACAAAGTTAAAAAATGAAATGATGTGTAGGTTGTGTGTCAACACAAGACATCATTCTAATAGTATTGGGAACTCACACGTGACCAGGAAGTACATAAGAGATTTCCTTAGACTTGATTTCAGATGTTTAATTTTAGCATGTTGCTAAGCTAAACCTGATAGCACACATACCTCTATTTGCATTTACATCTGCAAGATATATTGTGTTTGCTCATATGCAACATATAGGGCATTTTTTTAGATGTCAAATATACGTCTATTAGATGTCTTTAAGATGTTTATGATTTAAAATGTATGTAAAACTGACATCTATAAGACGTCTGCCAGACATTTGTAGATGCTGATGCAAGAGATCTTTAACAGACTTTTATCTGAGAATTTATCAAGTACCCAAATGCAGATGTCAAATAGACATCTCCGAGATGTACGAGTGCCATCAGGTATATACACACAGCATATACTCTATAAACATTGGTAATAATTACCTATTTTTTTTATTTTTTGAAGTTTTATATTGATACCTTTTTAATTAAATATTTTTATAATCTTAAAACCCTTCTGGGAAAAAAAATCATTAAAGAAATTCTCATGGTTTCCACTACAAATACCATTACAAACCGTCAACCATTAACCATTTAAATGGTTTTCTGTAGTGTGTTTTAGGACATATTCCATTAGAATTTAGTGGGGTTTTTTTCAGAAGGTAATGTTTCTCTTTCTCTTGTTTCAATCATCTTGAATGTAACAGTAGGTTTTTGAACTTTTCTTTTTAACCCGGTAGAACGTTTGAATCACCATGTTTGTTTGAATCAGCATGAAACGCTAACCTGTTTCCAGCGGGACGGTGTAACTGGGCATGCTCTCTCCAGCTGAGGTCGATGCGATGGCACTGACTTCATAGACGGAGCCACAGGGCAGGTTGGACACCAGACAGGACGAGCCGTTTGAGCTACAGAAGTGTGTGTCGCCTACTGAGCCAATCACACTGACGTTGTAGTTAGCAACTGTGTTAGCAGAAGTCCAGTTAACCAGCACACTAGAGCTAGTTATGTTAGGCTGGCTCACACTGGTGATCTCAGGCATGCATGGAGCTTTCCAAAAGAAAGAGAAAGAGAGTACATCTGTAAAGTATATCTGTGAAAGTTTGGATATACTGTATGTTGCACTTTGTGTGTGTGATTATACCTGTTTCATGTGTTTGTGAACTGCAGTTGCGGTTGCAGCCACTTACGTCGTTGCATGGTATGATGACCACACTGTATTTGCTGTTGCAAGAGAGGTCAGAGAGGACACAGCTGGGTGCCGTGTCATTACACAGAACCACTTCGTCTGCATCCACAGCACGGGTCTCGTACAGATCCGCCCCACGCACAGGGGTCCACGCCATCACCAGAGTCTCCCAAGAAGCTGCGGAAACCGTTGTGAGAGCTGGACAGCAAGGCACTGTGGAGAGCGGGTGGAGATGAATGTCAGTGAAAGCAACTATTGCTACTAGAGGGAAGGTCTTTCTAGAAATAGTAGATCTAAAATAGACCTGTGAATGCAACATGATTATTTTTTGCCTGGTTTCTTAGAAGAAAAGTATTGTGCATTTTTGTTTCTTTAAGCAGTTCACCAGTCACCGCGAAGTAGCACACGTAGCACGTCAAATTTAATTCTTTGGGATATTAAGTAGTATTTATAGATTTTGTAAATACATTTTTTAAATCTTAATTTTCGATTAGCTATACGCTTAAAACTTTATTTGGACAATTTTAAAGCCAATTTCCTAAAAATATAGTTTTTTTTGCACTCACAGATTCCAGATTTCCAGAAAGCGTGACTGGTTTTGTGTCACAAATGACTTCATAGTTAACATACAAAAAAAGCCATTTGGCAGCATCTTTGACTCACAGGTGGTGTGGTTGAGGAGAGGTCCCGGGGGACTTTGTCCAGCGTGGTTTTGTGCAAACACACTCATGATGTACGAGTATCCGCACTTGCAGGGAAACTGACAGTACAGCTCCGTCGAGTTGCACATCCCCTCAATGCCATCGTCACTTTTAATAAAGGTGGTGTAGTACTCTGCATGAGGGACGGCGTTCCACTTCACAGAACAGTTACCGGGCACCAATTCCTCCACCCAGATGGGCTGCGGGGGACAAGGGACTGACAAACAAGATTAGGCAATGAAGGAGACTCCAAAAGGCAAGACTCAAATTTCATTCTGTTGTAGCTCCCCATGAGCAGATCTGTATGTAAATGACATTGTTTAGGAATGGCTATTTTCAATTTCCGAAAAAGTGTTCCTTTAATCTTACAGTAGTACTCAACACTGATTACTGTCAGACCTTTATCGCTTGAATTAAGATTATAATCACAGCCACCATAAAATCAGACTTCAGCGTATCTTCTTCCTTTGAGATTGTTCTGAAGTTAAATACACTTAAATTCATAAGATGTAGCTTCGCTATGATACTGTTTCTGAAATTAAATATTTTCATAACATGTCAAGAAATGTATGTGCACTGTGTATATTTATTATGTATATATAAATACACATGCATGGTGTCCAACCCTGTTCCTGAATGGCCACTATATTGCAAATGTTAGCTCCAAATTATATTAAACTCACCTTAACCAGTGAGTTTAGTAGAAGTTGAAGCTGGTGTGGGCTAAACTCAGGACATTCACCATCCAGGAGCAGGATTGGTCACCCTTGGTACACATAGTAAACGCACATCCAGCCCTGTCCTTAAGTCCCTATCCTGATTAAATCAGCTGAACGAGGTCTTTAGAATTAGAAACTTCCAGGCCGTTGTGCTAGAGTTAAACTCTATAAAAAAGCAGTCCTTATAAGAATTGGACACCCTTGATGTAGGAAGAAAGTCCTGTTATCAATGATGTGTGTGTGTAACTCACATGAAATAATCTGAACTGGGTATGAGGGGATACTGTTTCCAGCCTGGTTGACAGCGATCACTGTGACAGAGTTTGTCTGTCCACAGCTCAGAGGAGTCAGGACGCAGGAGTTTGTAGATGAGGAGCAGTTTTGTCCGGTCAAGCTCGAGGCAACATACTGCTCTGCACCCTGAGCTGGGTCCCACGACACCACAATACCAGCATCGGGGGTGCTTGTCACCACCAGCGCAATGGACTGAGGAGTGGGAGAACCTGTGGAGATGCACACACAAAGTTTAATGTGCCAGCTATCGCAGCGTTTTAGCAGTGAAGGTTTCCTAACCACAGAGGTGTCTGCACTTGCATCTAAAGGACCAATGTCCTGCACAGTTTAGCTTCAAGCACAATTAAACACACCTGAACCAGGTCAATAAAGTCTAAGGCATCATAAACTTCATTCAGCTGTGTTAAACAGAAGCTACAGTATGTGACATGTTTTACAGTCCAAGTAGAAGAGCTGGACAACTCTGCTGTGCATGCTTTGTTGGCTGCTCTTTTATTTGCCCCTAAGTGTTATTTACCGGTATGGCCAAAACTGTGTGTATCAGGTATAACAGTTTCTGCTTACTTTCAAGCATTAAATAAACTCTCTTTCCACCTCTACTGTCTTACGTGTGATCTGGCAAACTGTGACGTCATCTCCGGGGATGTTCTCAGGACTCCAGGCATTTCCTTTAATGCAGTATTTAGTTCCTGCCTCCAGGTTTGGAAAGTTAACCTGGCTGTCTGTGATGTTGAGGCTAATTTTGCTGTACGAGCCATCCTTGATGATGCTGAGGCTGTAGAGGACAGCGTGATTCACTGGCTCCCACTTTACCAGGATGCTGCTGTTGCTGGGAGAGCTGGTGTTGAGCTGAGGAGCAGGAAGAACTGGGGTCCAACAGAAGAGGGAGAAAAGACAAAAGTGAGAGATCAGACGGACATCTGCATTGTAAACAAAAGTATTGAAGAAAGTTTTTGACTTCCAAGCTCATGTCATACTGATCCTCAACTAAAGGAGTCATATGATACGATTTTATTTCTTTCTCTTTGGAGTGTTACAAGTTGCATAGATAAGATCAGTTGCAAAGATTAAAGTTTCAAAACCAAAGAGATATTCCTTATAAAAGTTATGACTTGTCCACACCCGCTTTTCTACGTCACAGACCCAAAACACCGCCCAAATGTTTACACACAGAAAGAAGGCGGAGCTATTGTTCTCGCTGTAGTGTTGCTGCAGGCGCCATGTTCTGGAGACGCTGTGTGTCGTTGTGAAAGTCAAAGTACTTTCTTTGTGCTTCCAAAAGAGGACACGACTAGAAATCAGTGTTAAGTTGTGTTTCAACACTGTTCCAGAACAGCTGAACACAAATACTGGAGTGTGTTCAGCACATTTACGGAGGACTGATTCCTGAAGCTGACAGAGCAGTCTATGCTGG
>JAUMHR010000037.1:320270-331709 GCA_032361145.1 Enteromius fasciolatus
CATCTGAGACAGCTCAAACATGCAATTTAGTCTGGGACTAGCTTAAGCCTTGTCTGTGAAACTGGGGGTAAGTGTACAGACAATGGAAGTTTTTTTTTGCGTTTGTGAAAATGACTAAAATGCTATATTAGTCATGCCATGTCAGTAGCTGGCGAAGTCATTTCGTAAAGAAATGCTCCGTGTCTGCGGGCATACACTAAACACATAATTTGTATGACGTCACGAATTTAAAAAAATATTTTTTTGTAGTTGACGCAGGGACAAAAACTTGTTCTTTGAAGCCCATTTTTAATTTTTTTATTTTTATGTCCTTAAAACACTGTTGTGATGTAAATGAAATGCCAAAACGCACAAAAAGCTTTCGATTTTTGGTTTAAAATGGTGTTGCGTAAACACCCCCTTAAATTTTACAGACAGTTAAATTGACTGGGTACAGCGCGTATGCGGAATTGACACCCAGTGGTTAAACTAGGTATTGCAGTTCATATTCAAGTTTTTTTTTTCATCTGGATCCTCCTCAGACATAACGCACATGTAGGTTTTTAGATTAACGACACCAACAAACAAGAGAGCACATGTCGATAAATTAAATTAAATTTCTGCCAACTGGCAAACCAGTGTGCCAACATACAATTTTCACAAAACTAAACAAAGACCGACATTCTGGCCGGAATGCAAAATTTTAAAATACAATAATTGACCGTAGCATTGTTTTTCTGACAAACAAGTATGTTAAAGTGCTTCTATTATGCCATTTTAAAGGTTGCTAATATTGTTTTATGAGTCTCTTAAAACAGGTTTACATGTATGCAAGGTCAAAAAACACTTAAGCTGTAATCCGCGCGGAAACTGTACGGTTTATGGGCGGGTGAAGTTGTTCGGGACGTAGTACGTGGGCGGACATTATGCAAGTATGTTATTTAGTGACGTGGATCAGTAACAGAAAAAGATTTGAATTGCTGACGACTCGTTTAGGCGAATGTGAGCCGATACTTCATTTATCTGGCACTGTTGGCGTCACAACTTTGCAGATACAGCTACATGACACACTGCATGAAAGATGATATTTGAAATGACATAATAGGGGCACTTTAACTTAGCATGTTTCTTAAATAGCTGCAAACATATTATGGGATGTTTATGCTTAAGTAGAAGCAAAAACATGCACCACCTTTAAAGGAAACTGTATCGCCTCCTAGAGTACGGAGGTTTGTTAATGCCACAGAAAGCCTTGCAATACATCAATCATTCGAGTTTGCGTAATTACATAGAGTATTTTTGTGACCTACGTAAGTGTGTTTAATGCATTACAATATAATTGGAATGTAGTTCTGCTCACAGTGTAAATCATTTTTGAGAGATACAGACACAGAGGAGGCTACGTCTACCCACAATTTATTGCACACTCAAAATGGCACCACTCAACAGTGTAATTCGGTGTTTGAACTCCAACAACTCTCAAGTGGACACAAAAATGTACATAATGACACCTCTCCATGCAGATTTGCCTCTTTTCTCTTAGCCCTTCACTCCCTCTTGCACTTCCTCCTCCGTTCCCTTTTCCATGGATTCTTTTTATTTAACAACTGTTCTGGGAAAGCATTCGCCAGGAACACATCTCATGCATATGCAGCCTCACGAACTTCTGTCTGAGCCTCCAACAATGAAGGAGGACATTAACATTCCCTGTAACCTCAAATACACACACACACAAACCGACTCACACTGGCTCAATGAGCTCTTTTTGTCCTGTGCGCTCTAACAAATGAGCACCTTTGTGTCCGAACACTTCCTTGTCTCCAAACATTCAAGGGGTCAAACACAACGTTCTGATCCTCACGGACCTTGCTTGAACTTGCTTCTAAAAACAGCAGGCCGGTGTGGGCTGCTCTGGGAAAACAGGATTTGTTCATTCCCAGCGATTCCAGAGCGCTGGCTTGAGCCAACAGGGTTTAAATTGCACATAACTAATAGTGCTTCACTACTCATTTTAACCAAGAGAGTTGTTGACTAGTTACATGACATGGCATGTAGCATAAACGCTCTGACAGCTACATTAAGAATGTGTCCCAGTCTGTGTCCCCGTTTTTCAGGGACTTTTATTTTCAGATTCTCATGTTACCTACAACTGGTTGACAAAACGTTCAATAGTGCTATAACTAACTGACTACTAGTTGGTGCAACCAAGAAAGCACAACTGAAGTCACAGCACAACTTGTCAACAAAAGGTCAAACCTCAAACAAACTGATTAGTTAACTAGTCAGTGCAACTATTTGCTAACCAAAAACACCCTAAAATTTCTTCCAAATGCTGTCATATAGAACAAATGCAACTGGCGTCAAGTGATCCACAACTAGTCGACACTGGCCCAACATATCTAGTTGTGGTACTGTAAAGATAATCAATTACTTAAATAGTAGCCCTGTTGAAAACCAGCATATGCTGTTTAGGTATTTTTTAAAGCTGAGATGCAGGTTTCAGCTGATCTTTTGCTGGCCTTAAACTGGTCAGACCAGCACATAACCAGCTAAGGACCAGCTTAAACCAACAAATGACAAGTTTATACCAGCTCTAACCAGCATACCAGCTTCAAAGCATACCTAACCAGCATATGCTCTTTTTTCAACTGGGAGGTGCAAATATTTACTAACCATAAAATGTGATGTGGTGCAAGACTAGTCAAAACGGGTATAAAACATCAAACAATGGTAAAACAAATTAATCACTTAAGTAGTTAATGCAACCCATACTAACTAGGAAACTTAATTTTAAAATTTTATTCCAGCTGTAGCATTATGGACCAAACTCAGCTTAATCTACTCAAAACAGACCTGATAGATCCGTTAGGCTAACTACTAACTAAGATAGAATTTCCTTCTGCTGTTGCCATACAACAAGCACAATGAACACAAGCAACCATTTATGACGCTTTTTCACTCCGTGGTACGACTCGTACGGCTCGGTTTGCATTTCCAATGCAGTTTAGTTCCACTTTAGAGTGGGCGGGATTATTATCTTGTGTCGCAAGTTCACTGACGCAATAATGGCGGTTTTCTCCGGCTAATCAATGACCAGCAGAGTTTACAGGTCACGTTTTGGTAACGGTACGGCTCGCTTGGAACCTCGGCTGAGGTGGTACTAAAAAAAGGACCAGGTACCAGGTACTGTTCCCAGTGGAAAACCCCCCAAATGTGAGCTGTACTGAACCGTACCGTACTATGCAGTGGAAAAGCGCCATTAGTTAACTACTTAGCATAACACAAATAGCTGAACTGAATTATAGCCAGGAATTTGAATCTTCCTCCAGCTGTTGCAGTATAGAACAAGCACATCTTAAATCATATGGTTACTAGTCAACGCAGGCTCAAAATATCAAATAGTCTAAAACGGATTAGTTAACTAATTTACTAACAATGGTTAGTAATTGGTAAGTTCAGAACAAATTCAGTACAGCTAGTTAACACAGGCCCAAATCGTCATGTGTCGCATGGCTAGTAAATACAGGCCTTAAACATCCAATAGTGGTATCAGTTAGTTTATTAGTCAGCCCTACTAACCAGGAAACTAAATTTTCAAAATAGAGAACAAATAAAAGTTGCGCCACACTATCCACAGACAGCCAACACTAGCTCAAAACATAACTAGTCATGTGATCCGTGACTAATCAACACAGATTCAGAGCATGGGAATGATCTACTGGTTTGTAAAACCTCTACAAATTGAATCGATTGCTTCTACAAATGAAATGGTGTAGATATCAACACCAGCAAATGGGCAACAGTATGATAACCTTCAAATCTATAGATGATGGTGGATGATCATGGTGATGGTGGATAGATCTTCCACAGTAAGGATTACTGCATATAGAAGAACTGAAAAATCACACTCAAAATCAAAGATGTTTCAGAAGGCAGCACTGTCACATCCTGGATGAATCACAAAGGGCTCAGATTTGCGAAAGCAAACGGAACCTTCCTCAGCGAAGCTTCACATTGCTTCAATGTCAGCCCCGCTAGCAACAGATGGATTCTGACACAGCTTTTGTCAGGAGTGATATCTGTACATGTTAAGAGTTAACTTGTGCCCTGAAGCTGTTAGTGTCGTTTTTTTCTGGCCTGAGCGGTGATGACAGCCGCAGCGGTGAAGGAGGCTGGTGTCAGCTGACCCCGCTTTCAGCCAGTAACAGGAAATGTGATCTTTACAGCAGCTCCCTGAAAAACAATCTCGCTATTGTCAGCTTGACTCTCCTGTCCCTCTGCCCCTCACAGGGTGGGGGATGCAAAAAATACCTCACAATGAACATCTTCCCATCATTCCTGTCAGCTAACGCATAACCATGTCCATTTATGTCGCCCCACAGGTAAATCAGTTTCAATGAGCTGGCAAAAAGAATCACTCTGGTACACCGCAATATGCAGTTGTTACTTAAAGGACGGTATTGGTTAAGTTACTCTAAAAACTAATTACTTTCTAAACCTCAATCAGTACATGAAATCTCTCATAACACTTACATATACATTATACAAATTAGAATTTAATTCTTGAACTGACCTAAATACGAACGGTTACATATTTATTTTAACATTAGATGTTACTTTTTTGTGTTAAATTAACTTAATTGTTATAGTCTATACACTCTTGAATTCAAATATATCAAAGTAACTGTAAAAAGTAATCCCTTACTTTACTTATTCAAGGAAAATATAATTAAAATACAGTAACTGATTACTTGGTAATGCATTAAACCCAACACTGTTAGTTAGTTCTATCTACGTACAACAAAATCAGGTTGGTTTAGTCATTTTAAACAACATTTTTGACAACAGACAACTGATCCAACTTTTAGTTAACACATATGACACTGGTTTGGTAATAACTGATTTGTTAGCTACTAACCAAAAACTAAAGTGTCCTCCAATTGTTGCAATATATCAAGTGCAATTCTAGTCACATGATAAACACCCCTACTACCCCCTAAAAACAGGAAAGCCCTACAGACCAGGAAATACAATCTTCCTTCACCTGCCACAATATAGAACAAGTACAACTTAAATCACATGGCCCTCAACGAGTCTCAACACAGGCTAAAACATCAGTTGGTATGGTAGCATTAACAAGAAAAAGTTAACAAGAAATCATTTAATAACCAAAAACCTGAAAATTCTTCCAGCTGCCATCAAATACAATACATAACTTCAAGTCAGTCAAGTGAATTATAGTCAATGCAAGCTTTAAAACCTTTAACCAGTGGTGGAACTAATCAATTAGTTAACTAGTCTGTGCAATCCCTGCTAATCAGGAAATTGAATCTTCCTCCCACTGCTACAATGCAGAAAAAAAAAATCACATGGTCCACAACTGCTCAACAAGGTTTAAAAGTATTAAATAGTATAACAGAACTAATTGATTAGTTAAGTTATCTATGCAACAACTTACTAACCAAACAACTGATGTTTCTTCCAGCTGGTAACAAAAGCGAGGCTGTTGTATTAAACAATATTGAAGTTGAAATACAGTAAAAGTAAATAACCTACCATTGGTTTAGTTCTGATCAATTAGTTAACTACTAACCAAGGACTTGATTATCCCTTCTGCTGTCACTACATAACAAGCATAATTTAAGTCACATGATTTACAGCCAGTTAACTAATGCCCAAAACATCTAGAGCTAATCAATTAGTTAACTAGTCAACGCATCCCCTACTAACCAGCAAACTGATATTCCAGCTACTGTAGTCAACAGTCAGGTTGATTTAGTTTAATATGAAACCATAATTTTAGGGGCAGAAACCAAAGAGATGTAACTTTGGTTCTAAAAAACCAGCAGTTAAAATTGGGTAAGCTTAAATAACCAACTCACTAGATGCTGGTTTAGTGCTGCTTTACATTAGTTAAATTGCACGATTATTAGATGACAGCCAGAACATTTCTAAAGCATTAAGATGCACTGAAGCTGCAGGGAGAGTTGCATGTACATGTCAAAACCACTGATGACTTTGGAGGAATTCACTCTGAGGTAGTTTACACAAACTGTGGTTTAGTTACTAAATGCAATATGATTAGGCCTGCTAGTTCCATCACATTGCTCAATATCATCTGTATTATAAACTATGACGAAACTGTATCAGGTCTCATGCACTACATAAATTGTGAGAAGGACAAAAGCCCGGCACTTCTACAACAGAGCGTTCAGCGGGCTTCACGAGCGGCCCGTGGGGCCCGGTTACTGCCGAACAAAAGAGCGGGAGCGGATCGGATCCCTCTCACAGGCACGGCTGAAACGTTATCCCCGCGCCGCTGGCCATGACCTCATCGTGTTGTTTTTCCCGCAAACGCTGGCCCGCTGTGGCGCACGCAACTCGAGCCGGGCGCAAGCTACAGGACTCTGCTGCTTCAAGCTATATCTAATGCCAAGCAATGTCAAGTACAAATCTGTTTCTGTTTGTTTACATTACCATCCGCTGAGTCAAGACTATAGTAATAGGATTGAAATTGTGATTGAAATTGCGTCAGTAGCTTAAGATAATGGTAAATCCGTTCTGTGAACATAATCAAAATATTGAATTATTTATTGGTTGGTAAAATGGTTAAATGTTTCAGTCTTTTGCATAATTAATTGTTACATCTCATGTTCTGTTGAGATTTTCTTTACTGTTTTTATGAGGTCCCAATAACCCTGCTAATACATGGAGGAAAATAAGAGGCTGATAGCAATGAAACATTCAAAGCTCTATTTATAATCAGAAAAGGTTATAGAAAACAATGACTATCTGACTATAATTTTAATGTAAAGTTTGAACTGCCAATCAAAACTTGTTGGTCAGTAGGGTTTGAAATAAGTGTCTAATGTTCGCTAAGGCTGCATTTATATGATTATAAATGTCTGTCTTGTGGAAACCTTTTTCACTTCTTTTAGGATTTTTTTTAAAAAGTGAAACATTTATTTAAAATAAAGATCTTTGCAACATTATAAATGTTTTACTGCTACTTTTGATTAATTTAAAGCATCATAAATTTAATACTGAAAAAAAATGGGGTTTTTTTAGAAAAAGCTTTAACATATTTTGCATTTAAGTGTATTTATTATTAATATTTTTATTTATATTTCCATTTAATGGCCTTGGTCAAGCTGAAGAGCAGTTTTTGCCTCGCATGTCTTCAATGAATTTAAGTTCACTAATGTGGGACAATGAATAGCCAAGTAATCTCCACGTACTGGAGAGTTCAGGTTATCTAGAATGACTCAGAGGGGTCTGTTACTGATTCAAATAACATCCATTCTTCAATCACTTCATCTGCCGTATATGTTTTGACTCTGTGCATCTTACATTCAGCTGAACATACCTCTCAGTCACAACAAAGCTGAATTAAAGGTGTGCAGTATATTTGTATAGAAAGAGAATAAAATATCACTCCGAATTTAATCACAGACCTCAAGAAATACAACTCTATTAAGTACGCTCTCAGAAATAAAGCTACAAAAGTTGTCACTGGGGTGGTACAAGTTTGTACCCGAAAGGTCCATTTTGGTACCCTAAAAGGTACATATTAGTACTTCATAGGTTAGGTACCATCCCAGTAAGAGCTTCAGAGTGTACTGAAGTATTAAGTATATTACTTAGTCAAATGTGTGGGTTCAGTAAGTAAAGACAGTGAAAGAAAGAAATGACTAAATTATCAAGACTTTAAATATTATTTTTATACCCTAAGAATCATAAAAAGAAAAAAGAAAACATACAGTCACAGTTTCCACATGAATATGAAGCATCACAACTGTTTGCAACATTGATAATAATCAGAATTGTTTCTTGAGCAGCACATCATCCTATTAAGACTGATTTCTGAGGATCATGTGACACTGAAGACTGGATTAATGATGCTGATTTTTTGACGTCAAAGGAATAAATAAAATTCTATAATGTACATTCAGCTATTTTCAACTGTAATATTACTTCACAATAAATACAAATACATTTTTTGATCAAATAAAAGCAGCCTCGGTGATCATGATGGGCATCATTCAAACAATTGCATGCAATCAACGGCTCCAAAAAAGTTCTTATGATTACCCAGACATAATCTATGCACACTCTGCGGTTGTCGGATATGAAACACGCACTAGTAAATGTTATTCTGTACACCTGCGGTTACCAGAACACCTGTGTGAGCGGACGTCACACGTCCACCAAAAATCACCTTGTTTGTTAAAAGTATGAAATAAATCTTCTGAGAAACCCTGCATCATTTCCTTGCAAGTGCCACATGCTTTACCATTCAGCTATTCGATGCAAATACATTAAGACATTCCTTAAGTGTACCTTTTGGACCCTTATAATTAAGCCTGCACCACACAGGCCTACAATTTCATGAATGTTCCTGAAGTGAATAGTTCCGGGAAGTGCAGCTTTTCTAATGCACTCATGTAAAGGCGAAGGATATCATAATCTCAAATCACACAAAGCTACAGGTAAAAGAAATGAAGGTTACACACCTGCCACTCCCCAGTAGTGAGTGTCTCTCTGATCTGACTCGACGATCAGTCCCGCTGCACAACTTCCATCTGTGAAACGAGAAGAAGAGGAGATGTTTGACAGAGCCTTCGTTTCCTGCCTCTCACACCCTTGCAAACATTAACGTGAAAATAAACAGTTGCAACACACAATAGTTATCTTGCTACCAAACAAACAAAACCGAAATAATCAAATTAATTTAAAACAATCAAATGAAAGTTTCTGAAAGATTAAAAGTAATAGGCACTATTTTGAAAGAGATTATGGTAACCATGGTAAATGTTCTTAGTAGTTAGTAGTAAAGGCTGCGTTGCTTACCTACAGTAGATACTTTTGGACATCACTAAACGTCTAAAAATGCTGTCTAGGTAGGCAAGTCACACTGTTTTCAGTACAAGTGCACGCAAACCGAACGTTTTTCGTTAAGTTAAAGACGGATTTCGAGACCAGTAAAGAGAACGAAGTTTCTCACCAGCTATTTTAGACTGACGACTTTAATTATTTGTTTCTTGGTCTGTTTAGGTTTCATTTCCACTTTGTTTCTAAACGCTTTCTTTATATGCATCAACACAGCGCACGCATACCGTATAGTTCTTAAAAGTATACACGCATAGGTTTGCACACCATGCTTGACATCATAAATATGTAAATAATTCATTAATAACAAAAGCGCAAAAGAGACTGACGCGACGGCAAAATCATGCAAAGCTCTCAAAAGGCACAGCTACTGAAAAAGCCAGGAAAACTGACTTCCTTATGAAGACTAAGCAGCAGGACGTACTTTATAATATGAAAGACACACTGTACCTTGTGTGAAAGATAACAGCATGCAACAGGTCGTTATTCCCTTCTTCTTTTTGCAGAAGTCTTAACGACTCGTTTTTAATCTCCAAATTCTTCCTCTGTTAAAGCTCGTCTTAATCCTTAGTAAGTAGTCTGACATCCATTAAAAAGACCAGCAGCGATGTTCGGCAGTGGTGCGAGAGGGAGAAAGTGAGTTACTACAAGTATCTCGGTAAGCCCCGCCTCTGAGGCGGACGAAAATAGAAATGTGGGCGGAGCTCTCCAAAAATAGCGTGTGACGTCTCACGCCTGCATTCTCGCATTGTTTCCTTCTCTATTATTTCATTGGCTGAGGCTGCAGCCACATCCACACTGCACTCTAGTGTACTTCAGAGTTCTGTAACTACTCACCATCTAAACCACGCCATGTTTCACTAGCAGGTGCTAGAGACCATAGAAATGAGTAATCGATTCAATTCATTTCAGTTAAATATGTGTATACATATATTACATAAGATAATAATGATATATTATTCAATATTATATATTGTCATTATCTAATATAATAAATATATATATATATATATATATATATATATAGTTTTATTTTCTAATTGAATATTATATATATATATAGTGTTTTTTACAGTGTCTTGAACTTTAGTGTTGATCTTTTAACAAAATATGTTTCACTAGAAAAAGTATGTTTGTCTATCTGAAATAAATGATTGGTTTAATACGTTGTTGTCTAAAACAATTTATTGATGCAATTTGCAAATAAATGCAATGTATTTTTGCAACAATCTTATCACATTTTTTACGCATTCACTACAATAGTTTTAACTCAGGTTTAACTTTGAGTCTCTGCTCGTTTTCAGGGGTTTTATATAATCTTTCAGTAGCAATAGCAAGGAAACCTTTTCATTTCCTCCAAAGATTACAGATATATGGCAGAACAACCATGCATGATGCAAGATGTACATCATGTGCATATGCATGTACTTTCAGTGCATGTCAGTCAGGCTTTTTTCTTTCTTAGTAAAACAGAGCCGGTCAGCATTCACGCGTCGCACACGCGCTTTGAAACCACTACATGACCCGTTTCTCAGAAACCAGGACACACAGTGACGGTCTCCAGTGGGTTTCTGATTTCCTCTGTGAGGCCCGATCGCTCAGTTCTCGTCACTGGCTTTCACTGGCTGTGTTTCAAAACATACCTACGTGCGCCTAGACTGCTGTTCTGGCTGTCATACCCCCATGCAGCGTTTTCACTGCTACTGTACCATAAAGATATGCTACCTCAGTTTGGTTTAAAGAAGCAACAAACACAGCAAACATGCGCTGTACGTGTAGCCAAACATGTTGGTTTTGGTTCCAGCATAAAACTTCAATGCTATTTAAATACTTCCATCGTTTCTGGAGCAGAGGAACCAAACAAAGACCCTTGAACACACTCACACACACACTGCACACATAATGAAACTAAAGCAGTGTGGCAGTGCTGCACCTAAATGCTCCTCCAACCGGGGGATCCCAACAGTTTACCAGAAACCCTCATCCGTGTGTGTGTTATAATTACACAGTCCTTCAGTCTGAATCATATCCGGCAGAAGCTGAAAATAACAAGACCACGATCTGACAGTGAAGCAGCACAGCAGGGGAACAGACAGTACACAAACACACACACACACACACACACACATGTGCATCAAAGTAAACTCTCCTACACAGAAAAGTCTTGATTTTCAGCATGTTTAGCCTTTTAACGTCTATTATATTCTATTGAATGCAGAGATTTATAATATAAACATAGACCATCCATTTTGGCTCCAAAGTCCTTGTTTATTTAAAACATAAATTAAAACCAGTAACAACAAAAAAGCTATGAAGTAATTTAATGCTGAAATTTCTAGGTCACTAATCAATTGTAAGCCAATTTTGTGACACTGACCATGTGATATTCCTTTATTCTGAAAAAACATAACTTGAATCATCTGTTTATGCATAAACTTGAGTTTATGTCAGCTCGAGTGCTGCAGCAGAAATGGGGGGAAATCATATAAATAGCTTACTATACTGTGAAAATCATGTTTCATTTTTTTATATCCAGCATTTCAGTCAAGCCGTGATACTGATAACATAATT
>JAUMHR010000037.1:362197-385211 GCA_032361145.1 Enteromius fasciolatus
ATTGCTGAGATTAACAGTTTTAAGAATAACAGATTTTTCTGCAGTGGTCTCTTATTTTTTTTCCAGAGCTATATATATATATGTAAATTATTGTTCAAATACACTACTTATTTTAAGAAAAAATCTTAAATATAAGCCACATAAAAGACATAACCTTTTTTGTATGTTTCTTGTGGTTTTAAAAGATATTTAAGAATTATTGAACATTTTGTATAGTAATATATATGTTATTACATGTTAATTAAGTAGTAAAGAAAAAAATGTACATACTGCTCAAACCGTACTCACCTGTTCGTGACCCTTAGTTTGTAGATATATATCGCAAACATGAAACTATTCATTCTGGTTTAATCACTAAGTTCAGGTTTCATGAGTTATACAATGAAAACATATACAGATCTAATGACTAAAATATTATATTTTATTATAAAAACTTTAACATATTATATTGTGCATCCAAAAATACATTGAAGCACATAAACAGTAATAAAGGGCAGTTATTACACTAAATAAGTGATTTTCAAAGGGTATGCTAATTTTGTCAAGTTTATTCTACATTTTTAGGTTTTTACTGTGTTGTAGACATATAGAGTATCGATATAATAATCAGCATCTATCGATGTTTGGAAGCATGCTTTGGCATCACATGTCCCAGCAGCCGAGAGCAAAGCATAAGCGGGGATTAGATACGCAAAACACTGTCCAGGTGAACCACCGAACACGTGAAACACACACAGCCCCTTTTACCCAACAGAACTGGGACATGGCTGGGATAATGAATCAAAACCAGCCCAAAGATCAGTTCCCTACACACAGAACACACAATCAAAATGTGCCCAAAATCGTTAAAATATGAAATACTATTTTGATTTTATAATGCTGTCAAATGATTAATTGCAATCACATCCAAAATAAAAATGTTTGTTTACATTATATATGTGTTTGTGCACTGTGTACTGTGTGTGTATGTATTAATGCACAGACATGCACGCACAGCTTATGTTTATATATGAAATATATTTATAATATAAGTAAACATGTTTGAAATATATGTTTGTGTATCTTTATATACAAATTAAATTTACACAGAACACACACATATATATTATGTAAACAAAACTTATTTTGGATGTGATTAATCAAGATTTTAGTTTGGCAGCACTAGATAAAAATATATTATAGAATAAAATCACACATTCTAGTATTTAATGGAAAATGCTAATTGTTAAATAATTGTAAATATTTTATTGATTCATAGCTGGCCTTTTGAAATTGCACTTTATATGGCAAGTTTCTATATTAATTTGCAAGTTTATACTATGATTATTTGCAATCAAACTGTTGAAATACAATTAATCTTGAACACGAGACGTTTTGCTTGATTTTCATTCGCAGTCATTATTTTGAAATGATAAATAGCGATGCATCATACCACTCACCACTTGCTGTTACATGGAGAGCGGGGCCGTGCGGGACTGTGCGGGGCCCGGTGTCATGTTGATTTCCAGTGTGGAGGATCATCCTGAAGACCCTCCCTCCCTGCCCCGGGAGATAAGAGCCACACAGATCATTTGGGATTAGTGCGAGTCTAAAAGCACACGAGGGACTCGGACCCAGTCAAAAGCGGACTTCTCTCTCAGCAGCACTGATCAGAACATCAGCCGCCTCTGCAGCGCCCCTCCAGAGGAAGACTTTAAGCTGGTTCAGGTGTCAGATGAAGATGAGGATGTTCTTCGGCTGTCTGCTGCTGGTGCTGGGAGGAGATGTTCTCCTGGCCTGCTCTCTGATGAACTACACGCTGTATGTGGAGAGACACGAGTGCGGTCACTGCATGGCCGTCAACACCACCATGTGCAGCGGAATGTGCTTCACGCAGGTAAGAGCTGCAGCCTTTTACACTAACGTTAAAACATTCAGACAACTGACCGGGTAAATGCCAGAGATCTGCAGTGTCCTGAGAAAGGATGGTTTCCCTTTTATTTCTGACAATGAAGTAGAATGGAGCATCTGGTCTATATATATATATGGTCTTAAGAAGTTATTAAATTATTTAGAAACCTTTGAATCTGACATAGAGCATAACGTATTAAATCATATAAAAAAACATCCAATGTCTTATTTTATAGTAATAATTTTGAGTATTGTTGCCCTAGCATTTGCCTTACAGAGAGAGTGTGTGTGTGTGAGAGAGAGAGACAAAGACCTACGAGTAAGAGAGAGAAAGCAAAAGACAGCAGATTACTCATAAAAGACTTATTTTCTAGTCATAGCATACAGCATATACGTAAAAAAATAAGAACAATTACTTCTGACAAGAAAATAAGATGTCTTAACTATATATAAATGCATGTATTACATTATTTATGCTATATATGAAGAGTTAATTGGATAACTAAGTTTTTAACAAAGCACATGAAAACAAAAAGAGCATGATATTGAAAAACATGATTTTTGAACATTTTAATTATCTGTGTGTAAAGAACAAAAGAAAAAAAAACTTCAACATGTTGAATTTGATTTTGAACAGTTTGCAAGACTTTTTTCACTGTTTGCTGATTAGCTAGTTAGCTAGCTGCCTATTCATATCACTAGTATATATTCTGTTTACTAATGCCTGTATATAAAACGCATATTAATATTTAATTCTACGTGACCGTATTAGATAGATGCCCGGTTCCACCCCATACCTAATCACTCCAATGTAATAAAACTATTAGTTTATTCAAGCAAAAGTCATAGTTAATAATTAGTTACTAGTGAGAATTGGAACTAAAATGCGACCTGAATTTCTTTTTCTTCATCAAAGGAAATATAGGAAAACATATGGTATATTTTACAATTAAACAATAAGGTATAAATATGTCATAAGTGATAATTATAAACAGGCTAATTTTAAATCCATAGTATTTAGATTAGGTATATTACATTAAATAAATTGGTAGGGTCTCTTGGTTGCTTATTAGCATGCATATTATTAAATGCCATTTATTATATATTATCCATTTACTGGCGAACACCTTATTCTAAATAACCTTATTTAACATCTTCCCAATATCTTTATACAGGCGATACTTATTCACTATTGCTGCTTATTAATAGTTAGTATTAATAAGCAGCAATAGTGAATAAGTATCGCCTGTATAAATGTTACCATTAAATGAGGTAATAATGAATTCAGTATATGTATATTACAGTGTGGGTTTTGTGTGTGTGACAGGACACAAACGTGCAGGGATTTGTGGGCAAGCGTTTCCTAATTCAGAGAGGATGCATGCATGGTTCTGTGGTCTATCATTCTGCTGAGATGCCTGGCTGTCCCGTCCACATCGACCCGCTCTTCTTTTATCCGGTGGCTCGTTGGTGCCGCTGCACAAAATGCAACACTATCTTAAACGAGTGTGTCTACAAACCAAAACACACTCCTAACAATTGCTCCGAGCAGCTGCGTGCCGTCTGAGTCACAATAAGATTTCCTTCTGATTGCCTTTTTTCCCTCTTAATGTCTTGCTAATGTTTTATTATTTAGTGTTTCTAGAGAACTCTAGTTTTGTAACAAGCTGTATATGTAATACACACAATTCAGCTATAATGTCTCGCATTGGAGAGATGCTCTATGTTGTACTTCTCCTTTTTCATTATAAATGTCTGCATTAAGTCTCATTTACTGTAACTTATAATAACCCTCACTGCTTTTTATTAACAAGCAAAGGTTTCCCGTTTTAATAGACAGAGAGAAACACTATACCAGAGCACCATAAACAGAAATAACAATACAAATCTCTACAATTATAATAAAACACTCTTACCTTGACTTCGATTAACAATTGGACTTTGTAGGTTACATCAACCTTGTGAAATCTATTTTACTGCTTTTCAAGTACATATGGCAAACATGTGTTTTAAACTGTTACTGAGTGATGATGATGGCTTATACGTTTTATTATGAAATCAGCAAAGTATATTAATAATGCTGTGAAAACTGAAAAATAAACATGAATGATAAAATGTGGTCTGACATTTCCATATTATGACTAATGCATGTACATTTGGGATTTGGGTTTACAGAAACTCAACCAGATTCACAATCTTTAATTTCTTAAGCTATAACTAAAAATCTGAACTATTTTATTCTATAGTACATAATATTTCCCAGTAAAAACAAAAGGACTATTATACATATCCTCACTTACGACATGTCAGAGTTAGTCTTAATTAATAGCTTTTTTGTGCCACGTTAAAGGTCCAAAGGTTTGTTAAATTATATGATATACATGCTAAATTCTATACTGTATATGTTTTTACTTATATTCGGTGCATCACACACTGTAACCTACCTAAAATAACTACCTAAAAGGACCTTGGGTGGGTGTTTACAAAGAAAAAATATAGAATTCTAATACAGTACGTAGATTAAAGAGAGCGTACCTTGGAGAGTAAAAATCCATCATTTAAATCTGTTATGTATTGTGTTGACTCGTTTGACCTTTATTGCTTTCATCTCTAGTGGTTTATGAAATTTTAATTACCAGTTTAATTTTAATTAAATTAAGTAAGATTAAATTGGTTGGAGTGTTTTGATGAATTGATATATAAGGTAACACTTTATTTCGATGGTCCACTTTAGATATTTTACTAATTGTAAGTAACTTTGCAACTACATGTCAACTAGCAGTCGTTAGAGTATTAGTAGACTGTCTGCTTAATATCTACTAACACTTTATTTTGATGAGTCAATATACACCATACTGACTATCAGAAAATATATGTCAACTTATTCCACTAAATCTAAACCTACCCTAACAGTTACTCTGAGAGTTAGTAGACATGTAGTTGTGAATTAACGAGAATTATTTGACATGTAGTAGACATATAGTTACAAAGTTACTTATAGTTAGTAGAATGTCTAAATGATCTATATAAAGTGTAACCATTAAAATGGCCAAACGGTAACAATAAACACTATTTAGATCAGTACAATTTATATATATATGTTAATAAACCATTTATAATATGTACCTGTAAGAAGCAACATAAACACATAATTATCATATGTTAACATATTAACATTTCTGCGCAATAAAAGCTGAAATATATAAAACAGAAGATAAAAGCAACAGGAACGTGTAACACAGACTTTTCACATACATACTGATTTATAAAAAATTACGAATCTGTACCATGAAAGTTTTGACATTAAATAGATTGTTTAGAAAAGACTTTATTAGAAAATCTCATAAAGAAAATGATTTAGTGATTTAGGACATTCTATAAGTTTAAGAGAAGAAATCCAACGTTATTTAAAAAGATGTTCAAAAACTTAAAATCTAAAATCCCTAAACCTGCATGCAAGTGTGTATGCAGAAGTGTAAGTGTCTCCTTGCATGCTTACTGTAAGAAGATCCTGCTCCTCTGATTGGCCGTGCAGTCAATCCCAGCAGAGACACACGGCGAGGGAGTGAACGACCGCTGCTGCCTGAGGCTTCAGGGAGGGGTTACCGTATATAACCCCTCTCTGCTGCTTTGCACAGTGACTGCGCCTCTGTCTACCTCAGTCCTCAGACCAAACCACATACCCCTCACCATGGCTCAACAACCAATCAGGTATGAACCAGAACCACTATTTGTTGTGTTATAGTCTATAAAAATCCTTTTAATGCGGCATTATTGTTAATTTGTTGAACTCTGATACACACTGGGACTGTATTGATACCTGACATTGCCTTGCTTCTTTTGACCTTTTCTTCTGTGGGTTTCTCTGGAGTGAATGAATGCATTAGGAAAAAAGTTTATTTGATGTTTCTGAGGTATCGGTTCATTCATTTGCGCTCTTGTGTTTCTTGCAAGCCTCCCTGCCAAGCTTATCAATGGTGGAGTTGCTGGACTGGTGGGTGTTACCTGTGTTTTTCCTATAGATCTTGCCAAGACAAGACTCCAGAACCAAAGAGGAAGCCAACAGGTTTACAAGAACATGTATGTTTGCTTTCCACCTTTTTTAAAATTTAGTAGAATTTCAATGCAAAGTAAAAAAAAACATTTAACCCCCTATGGAAAACTTCCAAGTTCACTCAAACATAGACATGACAACACTTTCTTAGAAAGATTTTTTTTTTAAGACTAAGCGAGGCAATTACCTGTCGTGAAGGCTTGAAACTTCTTTTTCTCTCTCAGGACAACATGTATTAGTGAAAGGGGTGCGGTTTTCATTCTATAGCTTTAGAATGGTGACTTAACCTAGTACACAACAATCTCATATCATTGTTTTAATTAGGATGGACTGTCTGATTAAGACTGTTCGATCTGAGGGATACTTTGGAATGTACAGAGGTAAGCATTTTAAGAAATTTGTTGGAATTTGACCTACTTTTTTCCTGAAATGTAAAGCCCCTGAGGGCATCTTTATGATGCAACATAACTTGCATGTCAGCACTTTACACCATTTACATGAACATTTACACGAGAGGCCCCAAACCAAACTCAATCCAGTCCAAAGCCATTGGTTCCGATGAATTAGTTTGAGATATATGATATAGTTTGCATGTTATTTATTTTGCATTGATTTAGTGACAGATCTTTACATTAACACTTTATTTTCGGTTAAATCTATTGGTTGCTCATTAGCATTCATATCACTAGAATATTATCCATTTATTAGTTCTAATTAAGCACACATTAATGCCTTTTTATTTAAAGGCATTCATTTTATTTTATTAGATTTTATTTATTGAGAGAAAAGTCATTATTAACAATTGTTACATATTCTAAAGTGTAACAACACTTATTTGGACCAAATGTTGTTTTAATTTCCCACAGGTGCTGCAGTCAACCTGACACTGGTGACTCCTGAGAAGGCCATCAAACTAGCCGCCAATGATTTCTTCCGTCAGCGGCTCAGTAGGGGAGAGTACGTACTATTGTTCAGTACTCAATAACAGGTCAATGGAAGGGTTGAATGACACTTACCTGTGTTTCAGACTCAAGCTGAGCGTGTTTCAGGAAATGTTGGCTGGCTGTGGGGCAGGGATGTGTCAGGTCATTGTCACAACCCCAATGGAAATGCTCAAGATCCAGCTTCAGGACGCGGGTCGACTTGGTGAGGCATAAATACTGACCGAATTCAATTTTCAACACCCTCTACATTCATGATATAATCAGTCAACAAATACTTATTCCTGTACTTTATGTCTTTCTTGTGTCTAAAACTTGTTGAATGCTTCCAAACAAACGTTTCAACTCCAGTACTGGGGATCAAACTGCTCTCTACATTTTGCATGTCTTCTTAATTTTTAGAAAGCTCCATGAACTATGTACATAAAAAATGTAAACCACTGATTTAGTAGACTTGTAAAGTTTACTGTGTTCAGAAAAGGTTCCTTGACAGGCAGTGCCATCTTTTACATACAGTGGCCCAGCAGAGGAAATTACCCGTGCTCCACACTGTGAAACTTGGGACTGCCAGTCCGGTCCTGAACTGTTCGTACAATGTGGGTCCTGTGTCTACAATCAGAAAAGTGTCAGCCATTCAGATCACCCAGGAACTGCTTCGCACTAAGGGCATCCAAGGACTTTACAAAGGACTAGGAGCAACCCTCATGAGGTACGACTCTACCTTTTATGCTAAATGTTATGGCATTATATCTATTCCAAATATAATCCTCTTGGTTGAAGTATCACAGGCCTAAATGAGAAGTGCCCCAGTACCTTTAAACCAGGGCTGTGCAAGCTCGGTCCTGGAAGGCCAATATCCTGCAGAGTTTAGCTCCAACTTGATTAAACACACCTGCATAGAAGTTTTTCTAACATGCCAAGTAAGGGCTTGATTAGCTGCTTCAGGTGTGTTTGATTAGGGAGCTAAACTCTGCAGGACACCGGCCCTCCAGGACCGAGTTTGGACAGCCCTGCTTTAAACTAAATAGAGGAAGGAAGTATTGGTGTAAAGCAGGGGTGTCCATTCATGCTCCCGGAGGGCCACTTTCTTACAGAGTTTGCTCCAAAACGTCTGCATGAAAGTTTCCAGTGATCCTAAAGACCTTGTTTTAGATAGCAGGACACCCCTGGTGTAGCATGATTGACCCAAGTTGGACCTCTTGATCCACATCCTTGTTGGTCTTGCAAAAATATTCCCATTGGCACTGATCCAACAGCGTCCAACCTTGGTGAGTTATTTTTAGAGACATTAGTAAAACAGACCTTGGGTCTTCTTCCTACAGGGACATCCCTTTCTCTGTGGTTTACTTCCCGCTGTTTGCCCACATCAACAAGCTGGGCAAGCCATCTGAGGATGGTGATGTGCCTTTTTACTGGTCTTTTATTTCGGGCTGTGTGGCTGGATGTACAGCGGCTGTGGCAGTCAGTCCTTGTGATGGTGAGTCTTCAAGTTTTGCTGAAGAACACCTTGTTGAGTAGATCTTCGTGTATGTGCAAAGACTAAACTGATCCCATCTCTATCCAGTTGTGAAAACCCGGCTGCAGTCACTCAATAAAAGTGCAAACGAAGACACCTACAATGGCGTGGCAGACTGCATCAGGTAAAGCAACTCGGTTAATGGACATCCTAGGAAAAAGAATCAGTAACCATTAATGCAATTTTCTTATTCGGCTGTATTAATGAAGATCCCTCTCTTTGTTCCTACAGAAAGATAATGCGTAAAGAAGGCCCAGCTGCTTTTCTGAAGGGTGCCGGCTGCAGGGCGCTGGTCATTGCTCCGCTCTTTGGAATTGCTCAAGTGGTTTACTTCATCGGTGTTGGGGAGTTTCTCTTGGGACAAACCCCATTCAACCTTTACTCTGTCTAAGCTATGAAAGCACCTGAATTAAACTTTAAAGACCAACGCAGCTATGATGCGACTAATTATCTAAAAACAAACCAACCTGCTCTCTTGACAATTGGTAATAATTTGTATGAGAAGGCAAAATCGTTCAAATTTGGGTCATACAAAAACATATATCCCAAATCTATTAAAGTTATGGGACATCATACAGGGATGGTACTTTTTCAAATGTACACATTTTTAGGTACTACTATGCACTTTTTTTCTGTGAGGGCACAATTTTGCCATCTCAAACAAACTATTATGTGTTGTATAATTGTTAGAGTGTGTTAAAACAAATGGTTGTTGGAGAAGATGGCTTGGAGTTTAAGTTCCTGTCTTTACATGCTAACTCTAGCATATTCAACTGGCTTATTCAGGAAGCTATATCATTGCACATCATTGTTTCTTTTTCTTTTGGAAATGTGTGGTCAGAGAGGTCAGATTTATCCTCAGTGAGGGTTGATTTGAAAGCGTATGGCCATGACTCATGCACTCAAGGGCCAGAAAATCGTGTAATATCTTTTTTTTTATACATATGTCCTCCATTAACTGTTCTGTCCTACCTTTTTTGTGATGTTTTGCATATGCACAATGTAAAGGAGGCACTGCTGATTAATGTGGACATTATCATGGATACATACCTAGGAGGACATTGTTATACAATATACATGACTCTGAAGAGACACACACAGAGACAGGATGTTTGATTCCTGCTGAAGTGAGGCTTTGCTTATACAGAATTAAAAGACATTGAAAAGACATTGTTAAATTGTCATGCTTAAGAGTCTGTGTAAACATCTTGAACCATTCCAGAGACTGGGTATTTGGGTGTGCTAAACAGAAGAAATATATATGAACAGTGGTTTGACACAAGCACTATAACTAAAATCCATGTGTTTTTTTTTTCTAGTTTATTCCACAGTGTTCATAACTTTAAATACATTAAATACAAAGTTTCTTGAAATTTCGCAGCTGTTTTTTTGGATAAACTATTCTCTATCAACACTTCTAGTGGCTATAATTAAAAAATCATATACATTATACATAGTACATTAACAAACCATTTTTAAGAGAATTGTGTAAAAATAACATATCTGAGATATGAATAATAATAAAAAAGAAATCTAACAAACCTAACTCAGAACTAAGTTCAGGCTAGTTTCAAATGAAGTCCAAGCTAAAATGGTCATAATTATGAGGTTATCGATAATGAAGAATAAAATCTGCTTATAGACTCTGAAGCGCTAGCTGAAGTGTTAGCTAAGATCATATCGGTGTTGTTGAAAAGTGCAAACTGTGCAAGGCAGCTGAAACTTTAGCCTGATTCTTGCATAGCATGCACTTGCAGCTGACATGCATTTCATGCCAGAAACACAAGGCAAAATGAAGTCCTGCTTTAAAGCAGCGACGTGGAAATCCTTTTTTTTTAAAAAATGTGTAATTTTCCATTTAATTCATTAATCATTTTTGTTAAAACAATAGCTTCATATAAAAACAACAACAGTATTTAATTTTGTAATTAATTCTCAGAAAGATTTACTGAGGTATTGACAAACTCTTCTTGGTTGACATAAATAACACGACAAATCTGCATGATCTATATTTAGAATGAATTAAGTAGCAGAAGCTTTACTTTTCACCTACTGCCAAGCTGGTGGTACTTTCACACTGTGTAGGTATTCAAACACACACACACACTCGATATACAGTAAGTCTCAATCCCATGTCATGTGATACAATAGCATTTCGCTTTCAGTATCTTCTATTTCAATTTCGGTTAAACAGACAAGCAGTATTGATGTCATGTGATAAGAGCGCCAACTAAGGTCATGTCTTCAATACTATTCAATCCGCTCGGGCCATCCATAAAACATTAGTTTTTACTGACAGGCATGACAACCGGTTGGCAACATGAACACAGGAAATCAGCAAAAAACACAAGAATCAGAAACTTCAAACACGTTTATTTGTTCTCGTGCTGCTGTGTTCCTGAGAAACTCGAATGTTCTTTTGAACTTGCCCTCCAGAAAAAATAAATTAAACACACAATGAACACTAACATCAAAAGACTGCAGTGTTATGTTTACAGTACAAAAAATCTCGACATTGTTTACACAAAGTTTAGGAATAACGCACTCAAAACAGTTTACAACAGAGCCTCTACTTGAAAGCCACATACTAGTTATTGTACAGTCCGAACAGGGTTGCTTCCGGGTATGAGGACAGATCTACTTTAACATCGAACACTTGTTTCATGTGCTACTCTCTGTTGGCATCGACTATGACGTTTCCTGACCGCTACTCTAATGCCATTTCACCTTGAGGAACGGAACTTCAGCAGTGATGCACCAGCAGAAATATATCCCATCAACCAACGGCTGTCCCATTATAAATAACAAAAAAAAAAAATGTTGTCCCTTTTCCAATCCTTTCATTTAAAAAACAACAACAACAACAACGTTCAATCAAATACTACGTTGTTTTGTCGGATAAATAAAAAAGGCACCTTCAAATGCATAATATTAAAACAAGAATTGCTGTACACTGGCAAAACTACGTCTATACACATTAACCGCACAAAACAGATGATCATGATCGCTACAACTACTATATGACAACTCGTGAAACTCTCACAGATATGTACACAGAATGTAAGACTGAAGATACGCTCACATGTCGCTCAGCAAACTTTTACAGGCGAAATCCAGACATTTCAATAGGAATCTAGACAGTTTGTGTTCGCACATGTTGGTCATATGAATTTTTCACTTTGACCAACAGAAAACTGCTTGGTTTGAAAGTTACTTCTCTTTGACATGTACTTGATGCATTGCTAAACTATCAACAATAGATCATTTTTGCTAATCTGAACTAAGCCAATTTCTATTCAGTTCATATTGGAAATACTTCAGTGTTCATCTCAGAATCCTGGATTTGATCATTTGAAGTTGAAAAACAGGTGAGATTTTCTTTTTGTCCAGTACCAAAGTTTTTGGTTAAAAATGTGGGATTCGATAGTGTGAGACACTGAAAATCGGAGAAACAATATCCAATTTAAACCTCAAAATAAATGGCACAGATGTGCTTTGAGTTCCTTTCCTGAACCCTCTTTCATTGCCTCAGCATCCTATTCAACAACAAAATCGCAAAAAAAAAATGGTTTTCACATGGACAGTCAACCAATGCATTTATAACTTACTCATGCATCTAAATGCATGTTATAATAATAAAAATTAGCTATAACTTTATTTTAAGCTGTCCTTGTTACGTGCACTTACTATTATAACAACAACAACAAACTATGCATAATTACATGCAAGCAGCTCTACGCCTAAACCTACCCATGCATGTAGTTAATTAATATTACTAACTACTTAAATGTAAAATTACACTGTAACAGGGACACCTTAAAATTAAGTGTAACTAGCTCTTCTTCTGATAACTCCACTTAAGGACACTGCTTGAAGGTCCTTATTTGTTGAATGAATCAAGCAACCGATTCATATGTTGTTCATGTCTGATTTGTTTCGTATTCACAGTGCAGATGGTTGGATGCAACCAATTATAGACGGTAGAAGGCACAAGACAGTGTCAGTGGATCTTCAGAGTCTTTACTTAGCTACATGTGTAAAATAACCAGGCAACTCTACACCATAAGATCCAGCTTGAGAATGAGAGGATTTGGCTCCATCGTGCCAGAGAATGAAGGGCTGTACCGTTATCAGTGGAGGCTTCAGATGAGCCCGGCTATTGCATAACAGAAACCCGATCATCGACGTTAGCACAAGTTCAAACGCAAGAAAAGCAGAGCTGGGAATATGTGTTACTGTGCCTCTCCTAAGTGGAAACTGTTTGGTGGGATTCAGAGGGCAAGCAAGACTTAACGGGACAGTTCAACTAAAAATCACCCTTAAGTTGTTCCAAACCTTTATGAGTTTCTTTAAGTTGTAGAGCAAAGAACGAAGATATTGTAAAGAATGTTGATAACCTTATAGTTGACGGCAACCATTGACTATTTTTCTCCATAGTCTTGAAGCCAATGGCTACCATCAGCTGTTTGGTTACCAACATTCTTACTTGGAGTTCCATTTCTGAAATTCTGACTCTATGTCATGCAATTCTGAGGAAAAAAGTCAAAATTGCAAGATAAAAAGTCACAATTACATTTTTTTATTCAAAGACGAAAACGGGCTTCCAGATACAAAATACAGGATTGTAACTACACGATGGTGAGAATGATGATAGAACTACTTTTTGGGGAGAACTGTCCCTTTAAGAGGACTTACTGGATGATATGGATACAATGATTCTTCAGAAGATCACCAACATGTGAGTTTTGTGCGTGTCGTTCCGATCCTCCAGTAAGCATTTGTTTGCATTTGGAATATGTCGGTGACGTAGAAGACTACTTTGTTTGTGTACAAACGTAAAGCGAAAGGCATCTATGGGTCTTCTTCCCACCATTCCCAGTGGCTGTGGGTTTGCAAGAGAACCACTGGCATCGCATTACACAATATTTTTATCTGACATACGAAGCCACGCAGCAACAGCCTGGAATAGCATCAATACATACATCTGCAAACTCTCGCAGAAAGAGCCGATCAGTGTGCACTAGAACTAAAGTTGAAATCTAAATTATATTAAAACCATTTTAACAACTCGTGTTTGTCGCAATTGGAAGATCCAGCTCTGCACCCAACCAGCAGGCATTAAATAAAGACAATCCAGCAATTTGATAAGAACTTTAAACAACAGGCTGGACTGACCATTGGTTGGTTGAGGTGTACAGGATTATGAAAGTGGAGTTCACTCTAGTTTTCCGCTCTAGAGTGGCAGAAGAACACTTGAACTTGGTTGGAACGGTGTATATGCAAGTCCAGCAAAGGTTATGTGTCAAAGGAGTGAAAGGTCATGTCCAGGTGAGGAAGACTGTGTTAGATCACGTCCCTGCTGTTCCTGATTGCACAGCATAGGACCATACTGAAGATCATGCCAATAATCTGTAAAAAAAAACACAAGTTTAATTGATTCCCTTTTTAGTACACACATTTACTGTTCATACAATAAGTGCACATTATATATGTAAAAATTCGTTTTCACAGATATTATTTTTTGTGAAATATATGCACCACCATTAGGAGTCAGTAAGATTCGTCTTAAAAAAAACAAACCTTAATTTAAAAAAGATGCATTAAAGACATAATGTTACAAACTATTTATTGATTTATGTTGTCTTTTGAACTTTATATTTATCAAAGAATTAAAAAAACAAACAAAAAAAATGAAGCCGCACAACGGTTTTCGACATTGACAATAATATTCAGCTTGGACTCAGGAATATACATTATTTTTATTATTTGATAAATCACAATAATGTATGCAAAGAAATTGTAAACTGTAATATTACTTCACAATATTTTTGTACTTTTCAATATCTTCCAAAAACACTCACTTACAACACTTACAAACACCAAACATTTCTATTGTAGTGTATATTTATATATTTATGTATGCTGTATGAGTGTTTTTGGAAGAACTCAATATTAATATGTAATATATACATGTTGGTGGCTTTAAAGTTAAAAATATTTAAAAGTATTGAAATTATAATGTTCGAAAGTCATGCAGACTCAGGATAAAAACCGACTATAGAGACATACAGTAATAGCATTTACCATGACTCCCGCGATTCCAATCCCCACATAACCCACGATGAAGAGCTTATTGTTGAAAAACTGTTCAATGGCATCATGACATGTCTGCATAGAGTCAAACAGACTGATTAATGAATGATTGATTAATAATTTGCATATCAGTACCACTCAGATACTACATTAACTTAAGTGTTTTACTAATTGCACAAATAATGTGCTTCAGTCATTCTCACCTGGTTTGTCGTGGCATTTGGACACACACCGTTCGAGTCACAGCACTTCAGCTGCAGATGTGAAGCATTACAAATGAAAATCAGACAAGTATATTTACAATATATATATATATATCAGTGTTGTTACTCATAACTAAAACTGTGTCCTTTTTGGTAATGGATATACTGTAGATCTAAAATAAGAATAAAAAAATTTAAATGTTGCTTTAGAAATGAATTGAATTAAGTTTAAAAATGTAAAACTAAAACCGAAATGAAAATAAAAAAAATAAAGCAAAATAGATAGCAAAAGTACAAATACATATGCATTGCAAATATTAGTAATATCTGGCGCAATTGCTTTTGTTAATATTTTCCACTTTATATTTACTGTTTCTCTTTTACTCAACAGTGAGACAAAAATAATGTAAAAAGTGTTAACTCACAATGTTGCGGTAGGAGTTGGTGGTGTTACTATTGCCATTGTTTCCTTCTGATTCATCATAGAATTTTTTTATTTCCTTAATGATCTAAAATAAGAAATGAATAAAAACTTGTGTTGTCAAAGTTAGTCGGACTTTATTTCAAATGAACTGAATCAACATGACTGGGGTCTTTGGCAGTTTAGCATTACCTCTTCTTTGTTAAGGAACCCAAACACTCCTGCAGCGACTTCTGCTCCAAAGATGACCAGAAGACAGGCGAAAAACTGCCACGAAAGAGAGATTTCAAACAGGACTTTATTGCATGCTGAAATATTCTTTTCTTTCCATTCTCAAATCAGAATGTTTTAAATAAAATATTAAAATCCTCAGGTTTAGTGTCAGTGAACGATGTGGTTTTTGTTAACTCAAAATGAGAAGAATATCACTCTCACCAATCCCAGAAGGCACTGAGACTCCCTCACGGCTCCGCAGCAGCCGAAGAATCCCACCAGCATCACCAGACCCCCGGCCGCAATCAGGATATAGACCCCTGCGCAGGACACCACGACACATAATAAAATAGTTCTGATAATATACAGTTAAATCCTAGCTAAAACCAAGCTGAAAATCTAACACTGAAACAAATAACTAATTATAATAATAATATTAATCACACACGGATATACGGTGGGCGTATTTAGTCATCCACCAGTTTAGTTCTCCCACTTAAAAAGATGAGAGAGGCCTGTAATTTTCATCATAGGTATACCTCAACTATGAGAGACAAAATAAGAAATAAAAAAAAATCACATTGTAGGAATTAATTGGTAAATTCTTCTGTACAATAAGTATTTGGTCACCTACAAACAATCAAAATATCTGGCTCTCACAGACCTGTAACTTCTTCTTTAAGAGGCTCCTATGTCCTCCACTCGTTACCTGTATTAATGACATCTGTTTGCACTCGTTATCAGTATAAAAGACACCAGTCCACAACCTCAAACAGTCACACTCCAAACTCCACTATGGCCAAGACCAAAGAACTGTCAAAGGACGCCAGAAACTAAACTGTAGACCTGCACCAGGCTGGGAAGACTGAATCTGCAATAGGTGAGCAGCTTGGCGTGAAGAAATCAACTGTGGGAGCAATTATTAGAAGATGGAAGACCACTGATAATCTCCCTCGATCTGGGGCTCCACGCTAGATCTCACCCCGTGGGGTCAAAATGATCACAAGAACTGTAAGCAACAATCCCAGAACCACAGGGGGGACCTAGTGAATGACCTGCAGAGAGCTGGGCCCAAAGTGACAAAGGCCACCATCAGTAACACACTGCGCTGCCAGGGACTCATATCCTGCAGTGCCAGACCTGTCCCCCTGCTTATACCAGTACATGTCCAGGTCCATCTGAAGTCTGCTAGAGAGCGTTTGGATGATCCAGAAGAGGATTGGGAGAATGTCATTTGGTCAGATGTACCATATCTACTGTGATGCATGGGGGTGGAAACATTATGCTTTGGGGCTGTTTTTCTGCAAAGGAACCAGGACGACTGATCCGTGTGAACAAAAGAATGAATGGGGTCATGTATCGTGGGATTTTGAGTGAAAACCTTCTTCCATCAGCACGGGATTGAAGATGAAATGAGGCTGGGTCTTTCAGCATGACAATGATCCCCAACACACCGCCAGGGCAACGAAGGAGTGGCTTTGTAAGGAGCATTTCAAGGTCCTGTGAAGACTCTAACCTCTGTCATTGCCAACAAAGGGTATATCGCAAAATGAAATTAATTTGACCATAATTTGCAAATAAATTCATTAAAAATTCATTTAAATTAATTTTTTCTCTCGTAGTTGAGGTATACCTACAGTATGATAATTATAGGCCTCTCTCATCTTTTTAAGTGGGAGAACTTGCACAATCGGTGGCTGACTAAATACTTTTTTGCCCCACCGTAGATATCCTGCTCCACCCAAACAACTGTCATTAATGTGAAGTGAAACTTTTCAGAATCATTTTCTCCTGGCATTAGTCTCTTTTTGGCACGTCATCGCTATGTTTCAGTAGAATGTATTGTTACGAGTCACCAGCAGAGGGAAGCACAAGAGTTACATCAGTCTCTTTGGGAGATAACAGCATGTGTTTGAGCACAGCGTGACCGCGCTCGACCCTTCAGGAAGATGTCACTGGCTTTCACTCCAGCCTCTTCCCTGCCTCATTACAGCAAAACAGAAGGAGAGAGCACGGAGCGCATGAATTCCCAAAGCCACAAGTCTAACGCCTGACAGCTTCGTTCAACATCAGAACACGAAGAGTCCGCTTCCTGGTGCTCACTGATTTAGGATCAGCTTTCTCAGAGTCCAGCCTCAAAACGTGATCTACAGACGTGAGCTCTTTAGTTCAGCGTGGGGAGTTCATCCTGAGCCGGTATAATTATGTCATGGGAGACTTGGGACAGGTGGGAAGTCTAGAAATGAGATCGAAGCTCTCCTGAGAGAGACTGTAGGGGATATTGCGACACTTTATCTTTCTATATCATTAAACGGAATAAAAAGAGTAATTATTGCACTGCTTGCAAAGTCATCCTCTACTAGCATATCATATTTAGAAAGATATAAAAAGGTATGATTTTTTTGATCTCTTATTCTCATCAAAGCTACATTAATTTGATTAAAAATACAGTAAAAAGTGCAATATTGTAAAATATTATTACAATTTAAAATAACTGTTTTCTATTTGAGTATATTTTCAAATAGAATTTATTCCTGTGATTAAAGCTGACTTTTCAGCATCATTACTGTCACATGGTCCTTCAGATATCATTCTAATAAGCTGATATATTTCTGACTACTATCAGTGTTAAAACAGGTTCAGTGTGAAACTGTTTTTATATAGCCTGATATCAAAAATACTTAGGAAGACCACTTGTTTAGTCCCTGAATTAATCAGTGTGTTTTAACAAATTGGTTAAGTGACTAATTTAGTGACTTACTCATAAAGACTTTTGCCACTCGCTGGCGTTAAAATACTACAGATGCAAAAATGAGTCACTAAAAATCCCCATATAGTCACAAGCATAGTGGTAAAGTTCCTGCTGTTCAGTTAAACAGTAGAAATCCTCATAACCATGTCACATGATTTCAGCTGTCCGTTTTGATCATACTGTATTTAATACTCATAGGGGCAGTTTCCCGAACAGGGTTTAAGACTAGTCCTAGATTGAAATAAATGTTAAGAGCTGTCTAAACTGGAAAAAGCTTGCTCTGAGCTATCTTAAAATACATCTTTGCCATTGTTTGGTCTTAAAAAGCTCACAGATAATGCATTTTTGTAAGACATGTTTCTAAAAATTCTTAAATGTCCTAAATTATCAAAGGTCTAGTCCTGGCTTAATCTAATCCCCATCCGGGAAACCGGCCCATTATGCTTAGGTTTAGGACTTTGTTGAAAACACTGCATGTGCAATGGTGATACTTCTCTTAGCAAACGCCGTTCACACCTGTCACACTTTGTTTCCGTTCATCTCACTTTTACTCTTTCAGTTTCCCAAATGCCTGTTTCAGCACGAGTAAGTAACACTGTGCACAGAGGAAGTTCTGGATTATTTTTTTTGTTTTTCATGTTTGTACCGTTCTGCTGAAAAGGCTCTCACTGTTATTGCAAGCATTTGGAAAACAGAAAGTGTAAAACTCAGAAGAACGAAAACAAAGTGTGACAGGGAGAGTGAATACAAGCTGTATCTTCCCTCTTGAGTAAAAACATTCTTGTCACACGTTGATAATATTTACACCGTTGCCACAGAAGCTGCGGAGAAGACAAATCTTTGTCATCGTGGACTGTAATCTAAAAGTCATGTGAAATATGTGTGTAGATCTAAGAATCCTGAACTGGTTAATGCCAAAACTGTCAGATGATTTATTTCAAACGATTAAGGTTTGGCTGGTCATCATGGTCCAAATTACCCTATTCTCTCATAGCTATAGACTGATACTTAGCTAAAAGATACTTAGCTATACCTTCAGACTGATGACAGAAGGCCTGGCGACTGTGACAATCTTTTATAAAAAACCCTAATATTACAAAATGAAATGAAAAAATAACAAATATCTAAAATAAAAATAAAAAAATAGAGGTTAAAGGGTTAATTCACTCAAAATAAATAAATAAATAGCTGTTAATTTCCTCACCCTCAGGCCATCTGAGATGCAGGTGCCTTTTTCTTCATTAGAACAGCAGAGGAAAAGCGGCCCATGGGGGTTCATAAAATGCAATGTTCAGTTTCTTGTACAGACCAATTATTTACTTCTTAAGACCAGGAGCCATGGGTATTAATTATGTGTTGCCTGATTTGCTTTATTTTGAGTCTCAAAGTGATGGTAGGCATTGACTCACATTTTATGTGTCACCTACATCTTGGATGACCATGAAGATGAGTAAATTAATAATAGTAAAAAAAAAGAAAAGGTGAACTGTGCCTTTAATTTTATAAAATGCAAAGACAGTTTGAAAGTTTTGTTTATGAATACCAATTTTAGTCATTTATACTGATCCTCTGTTTTTGCAAAGCTTTCTTCTTTCTACCTCAACTTTCTAACTTTTAATATACTGTATATGTATGTATATGTATAATCATATAATACGTGAAATAATAGAAAATATAATAGATAAGAGAGAAAACGATTATAATCTATGTTATTACTATGTTAGGGTGAATAAATGATGACAGAAAGAGACACGGACTAGTTTTAGAAAGTCTATAAATGTAAATGTACGTGGGTTGTGTTTGTACCCAGCTGTAAAACATGACTGTGTGTGATGCAAATGTGGCTGTGGTTAGCAGGCTGAAATGAGGAAGATGACAAGTCTTCATCTAGGCTGATGAGAAACGTCTATGTGACTGTGTCACTGGGATCTTGCTGAGGCTTTGAGTTGTGCTCACTCACACTGACGTCTTTTCGTTGCTTTAAGTGCTATAAGCCACAGATGAGGGCGATGTCAGCGCCTAAACCAAGCTTGAGGAGGCTGATGAGGATAAGAATATTTCCTGACATCATGAAGCGCTGTTCTCCTCTGCATCTAGATATAGCACTGCATGACCTTCTGTATCTCTCTTTCTCCTCCCAGGTTGGACTGTTGCTACAGCAAATCTGAAGTCTTGTGGTTTCCTCCATGTATGCACAACTCAAAATGTAACTTCCTGTTTTCAGAAACACCAGCTTCTTAAATGTACTCATTCTGAAAAGAACTCAGTGTCTCATGAGGGCCGTGGAAACTTTGCCATCCTGAGTGGCCTCAAATGTTTCCATCCAGTACCAATAAACACTTTAGGTCTGTCTGACGATGCTTTATTTCTGTTTTAAGGGCTACAGTAGGGTCCAAAAGTGTGTATTATTCTTTCTTTTTTTTTATTCATGTTTTGCAGAACTGTAGAATCTATAAAAATAACTTATTAATAGCATATATTTTTTAACATATAATAAAAAAAGATGAAAATGTAATTTAATTAAAGTACTATAATTTATTTTTTTATGTTTTTGTAATTGTTTAAAATAACTTAAAAAATAAATATATATATATATATAAAATTAGCATAGCAATTTAAGTGAAAAGCCAATAATAATAAATAAGTTACATAATAGAAAATATGTCTTTTTTTAATGACTATATATATATATAAAATCTCTTGTTTTTACAGCCCTTTGTTGCCCCATGTCAACTTTTTTGAGACTCTTGTAGCAGGCATTACATTTGAAAAGAGCTGTTTTCTGTGTGAAATGAGGATAAAAAGCAAAAAAAAAAAAAAAAAAGGCGCGTGGGCTGGGAAATTAATCGAAAAGTAATCGAAATCGACATTTAGAACCTATAATCGATCAAATGTTTCCAGGTCGATTATTCCCTTTAAAAACACTACCGCGTGTGGAGTCACGTGACCCCTCTCTGTTACGTTACTCCGCCGACATGTTGAGCATGGAGAACTTAAACACTGAGACAACTGAGCAAAAATTCATTTTGACACATTTTGGCTTCAGTAAGGATGACATTGAACAAAATTAAGTCAGATTTATACACTGCAGAAAAAACTTTGAAAGTCTTTTAGTTTACATTAACAACATTTCCAGAATTTGGGTTGTTTTTGGTTTAATCACATAATTTCAGTGTAGTGTCAGACACTTCTTTGGCCCCACTGTGCAGAAAAAAACCAAGAGACAGAAATAAATCAGCATTTTTGAACAACTGGATGCTGCCTTCTGTAACGCTGCCAAAATGAGACATACTGTCTATTAGGCCTTAGAGAAACATAATGGAAGATTTTTTAAATAATTACTTACCGATAAAGTAGGTATCAGGTCCGCCTTCTCCTAGAAGAGACACAGTTTCTGGATCAAGCCTGAGCCAGAGGCCCACAGCCAGAACCAAAGAGCCCACCAACTGCAAAAACAACAGCGAAAGATCTTTAGAGGATGTCCTTTTAGATCCAAAGAACCCAAAATAGAGGAAATTTAGAAGAATCGTCATCAGATAAAATCACTAAACCACACAACGCATGTCCATGTTTGCTGCATGACATCAGCTCAAGTTCAACTCATCCAACTCATACCAATTAAAAGAAAACAGCCAGCTTTATCTAAGGCCTGAAAAGCTCTGCACGCTTTGTCTTCATTCTTCCTGCAGTTATGGAGAGGTGGCACAGATATTTTCCACTCTGGCAGGATCCTTTCGCTCTTAAATCTGAGAAACGACAGCTGAAGGCCAAACCATGAAAGGAAAAGCAAGCTGTAGAATTCAGCCACCATCACCATTAAACCAACTTTAATTGCTACTGACAAGGAAAGCAGACACTCATCTGTTAAAGCTCATTCAGAAGCCCTTTCGTTTGAGGATAGTTTGATTTTTATTTAAAAAGCTCTTTCCAGTTTTACACTCTCAGACTCCTGGGAGCCCTATGACAGTACAACTACTACTAATAAAATTATTATTAAAACATTATTTTTAAAGGAATATATACCAAAAAAATTATTTACCAGAATTTATTTAGCAGAAAAATATAAATTAACACGTACTTCTGAGGAAAATAAATTATATACAGTATATATATATATATATGTGTGTGTGTGTGGTTGTGGTTTTATGGAAAAAACTGAATTGGAGAAAAAAAAAACATTTCACTAGGCCTTAAAATGTAATTTTAAAATGTAAGAAAGAAATCTAAAAACGATTTTTAAATACATTATATATACCATACATGCCTATATACTACAAATACATTTACTGCACTTGTACTTTTAGAGTACTAATCGAGGTAACAACTAAATCAGAACAACTCATTTTTTGCTAAGTGATGTTGTTAAACACATTTCGGGAGAAGAACGTATGATATTAGCCACGGCTGGCTCCACATTTTCCCAATCAGCCTATTACCTGTTCACCCAATCAGAACCTGGAGTCCCCGCCTTAAATATGCTCGATTTCCTCCCTTCCGCATCTCGTTCTTGCATCCCTCCGCCACCCCTTTTCTCTGGCACTAGTCCTCACCTTCCTCTGGGGGGCATGCGGGGTTCAAGCCGGATGCCGAGCTCTGTCCTTGCAGCCAAGAGCTAAAACTCCTAGGGCTCGGAGTTCGTCCCCTGGACAGCAAGCCAACCATGCTGTTCTGTTCTTATTATGAGGAAGTGTGAACTCGTAAAATGCCCTTTAAAAATGACAGTGACTTAAATGTCAAAATGCAATTTTTTTCTGATTTTTAATTTGTTTTATGAATTGCTAATATTGTAAGTTTCCTTATTATAATTAATTTAAATACAATTTAATATACGCATTAGAACAGTCTAAAAAATGGAATCCAGAAAATTTGTAATAAAAAATTTTAATTATGAGAAAACAAAGGGAAAAAAAATAATTTGCTAAAGTAAAAAA
>JAUMHR010000037.1:385311-399541 GCA_032361145.1 Enteromius fasciolatus
CTCATCCAGTGAGAAACGTTCCTCGGTGCGATTAAAATGCGTTAAAAAATTTAACGCGTTATTTTTTGTGTAATTAAAGTCCCGGCCCTAATTTTAATATTTTATAATTCTATTGACAGGACAATTTTTTAATTAATAAAAACTTAATTTGGTTTTAAAGAATTTATTATGCATCTAATATTACAGTGGTTACATAAAAGTCGTTATTCAAGGTACTATTCCATTAATTCATATTCTTAACTAAAACTAAATGGATTATTATTGACAATAAGCAATACGAAAATGATTACATGAAAATGGTTTGAGATATCAGAAAGCTTTATAAGACTTTCCAGCATGGTCTGATGGTCTGATTCAATTTTTGTGAAGTTTGAGAAGTTAGGCTTTTCATGTAAATTCAAATGGCAGAAAAAATTATAACTGACTAATGAAAATGTTATATTTCTCGATTCTGTAGGAGCCAAAAAAGTCAGATTCATGCATATTTGCAAATATTGTTATATCTTGAACATAACTTAATCGATTTCTACAAGGAATGTTGCCAAGACCCTGAAGTTTTGGCTGAATTATTCAGAAGTCACAAGCAAAAATAGTTTTTTTATATATTTCTTGACCCATAGGCATAAAAACATATGTAACCCTAGTTCCTCGAAGGAACGAGACGCTATGGGGAACGCCCTCAGCATGACGGCTCTGAATCATGTGTGAAATCAGTCAAATAGTATAGGAAGACGTCATAGGCGGTTGATGTCACCGGCCAGGAATTATAAACCACGTGGAAAACTACCGGCATTCAGCTTCTGTCATTAAGCAAAGCCGGCAGGAATGCTGAAAGTGTGGGCGACAAGATCCGGTGTCTTGTTCCTTTGAGGAATTAGGGTTACTTCCTCTTCAGGAACTCGAGCCGCGTCCATGAGATGCTATGGGGAACGAGATGCCCACGCCCCCACACTTGCAAGCCCTCTGCCCAGTGTGTGCACCTACTCACAAAGCACAGCAGCACCATGCATGGCCCACAAGTCTAGTCCATAAAATCGGACAAAAGTATGAGGGGTGGACCACTCCGCAGCTGCACAAATGTCCTCCAAAGAAACCCATGACAGTAGGGCCTTGAAAGCCGCCACTCCACACGTCGAGTGAGCTCTTATCCCCAACCCTGGTGGGAGGTCAGAGGACTCATACGCTGTGTTTATCGCTTCCACTATCCACCTGTTCAGGGTCTGTTTGGTCGCTGGATAGCCCCTTTTTGGTGGACCAAAACAGATCAAGAGCTGCTTGGACCTGCGCCACAGTGCGGTTCTGTGGACATAAGTGTCCAGTGCTCTTACTTTACACATGAAGTTCCACTGCTGTTGGCCGGGCTCCCTAAAGAGAGGCGGGTTAAAAGCCTGCAGTACGACTGGCTGTAGAATGACTGTAGGGACCTTTGTGCTATATCTTGCTCGCGGGTATAAAATTGCTTTTGCCATACCAGGGGCAAATTCGAGGTGGGAAGGGGCCACCGAGAGGGCTTGCAGGTCACCTACTCTCCTCAGAGAACATCGTCAGCAGAGAATCTGAAATTTCCTCTATGGGCTCAAAGGGTGGCCCACAGAGGGCCTGCAATACCACAGCCAGGTCCCAGGTAGGAACTCGAGAGCGTACTGGAGGCCTCAACCCCAGTGCACCGTGGAGGAAATGTATAACCAGGGGGTCTCTACCAACTGTACGTCCACCAAGAGAGGTGTGGTATGCCGATACTGCCACCACATAGACCTTCAAGGTGGAGTGGGTGATCCCGGTGGAGAATCTAGCCTGCAGGAACTCTAGTACTGTACCGACCGGGCAGTTGACTGGATCTTGCTGGCATTCTCTACACCAGGAAGTGAAAAGTTTCCACTTCAGGGCATACAGTTTCCTCATAGATGGATCTCTGGATTGGAGGATGGTCTCAACAACCTGGGTTGAGAGAACGGAAGCTACAAGCTGTGCCCCCTCAGAGGCCACACCCACAGCTTCCACAACTCCGGGTGAGGGTGTACGATAGTGCCCTCTGCCTGTGAGAGGAGGTCTCTTTTAAACAGAATCTCCCATGGGGAGCCGTCTAGAAGGGACATCAGGTACGAGAACCATACTCGGCTCGGCCAGAACGGCGCTACAAGTAGTAGACTGACCGCATCCTGGCGCACTCTCTCCAGAACCCCTGGAAGCAGAGCAATCGGGGAAAAAGCATACAGGCGAAGTCTCGGCCACGTCTGTACCATGGCATCCAACCCCAGTGGAGCTGGATGAACTAGAGAGTACCAGAGGGGACATTGCGCATTCTCCTCTGTCGCAAACAGGTCCACCTCTGCTCTGTAAAATACTCTCCAAACCTGCTTCACTACTTCCGGATGAAGCATCCATTCCCCGGGCCTCGGCCCTGCCTCGACAGAAAGTCTGCTCCCTCATTTAAATGCCTGGGAATATAGACAGCTCTTAGTGAGAGGAGTCTGTCCCAGGCCCACACAAGGATCTGGTGTGCCAGCTTGTACAAGGGGCGCGAACGCAGACCTCCTTGGTGTTTGTCAACATGGAGCTCCCAGAACCGGGCCCTGATGCAGGCATGTACAGCTCGGCGTGACACCTTGATCATACGGAAGGAATTTTCTCTCAAGGAAAACCCCCTGTTCCTGAGCCACCACTGCCCCTACAGTGTACAGCAGACCCGATACTGGAATGCTTTGCCCTGAAAGCAAACCTCAGGAATCTCCTCGTTCCCCATAGCATCTCATGGACACGTCTCGAGTTCCTAAAGAGGAACTGTGCAGGTTTCATCATTCTGCCAAAGCATTTGCAGAGGTATAGCCTATAACATTAGTTTAAATGTTTTATGATTCAAAAGCTATTAGCATAAACATGAGTGCAGATTTGGGTAGTTGGTCGCAGTTTGAGTAAGAGACTTCAAATCTGCTGTGGTTAATCTTGAGTCTGTACAGATTTCATAACTTTCCCACAGGTGTTTTCATGGGTTGCCATAGACTCAAGAGCAGAAGATAAAATATCAGAAATAAGAAATGCCTTTATACCTTTGCAGCTAGTTAGTTAGCCCCAATAAATTGAGAATAACATTTTATATATACTTTATATTGTAATTTAATATAAATGGTATTGCTGCCACTGGGCAGTCGTGGCCTAATCCCTAGTCAGGCTTGTAACCCAAAGGATGGGAGTTCGAGACCCAGGTTCGACAGGGATTGTTGGTGGGTAAGTCAATAACCAGTGTTCTATAATACCACGACTGAGACCTTTAAGCAAGGCACCATTCCCCCAACTGCTCCCCGGGCGCCGCAGCAATGGCTGCCCACTGCTCCGGGTGTGTATTCACAGTGTGTATGGTTGTTCACTTCTCACTGCTGTGTGTGTGCACTTGGATGGGTTAAATGCAGAGCACAAATTTCTAGTATGGGAAACTATACCTGACCACATGCCATGTCCTTTCCATTATAAATACAGTTTGCAAAGGAACTGGTTTCAAAAAGTTTAAATCTCTGACCCAGACTATTGATAGAAATTTGCTTGACTAAAGGACAAAAGAAATCATGATTTCTGAGGATTAACCCCCTGGGGTCGACAAACACTCATGTGCGTTTTGAGGTGTCTTCTCGTGATGACGCCAATAAGAACTTAAATTACACATTGAGTTTTGATCTTACAGATAAGAGCAATACATCAATCGAATCTGTGAAGGGTCTACTTTAATTTGTATAAACATATAATAACAACACAATTTTGTGCATTAAGAAAATGAAGAAAACAAACAGGGTGCGTTGCCTGCCGTGTTGGTCTGCGTGATCTTCAGTAAGCAATGCGTCACTAAAATGAAACTGAAACTCAGCAAAAACTCCACAAAGACACATGAGAGTTACAGTATATCTGTAGAAAGCTTGATATGTCTACTATTACACTAAGACAGTCTAATCGAAAACAAATATTCTTTGATGAAGTAATTCATATGAAACCAACGCGATATCCAGTCTTTCGCGTTTCCCTCATTATCTTTTAATGTGACCAGGCCCCCTACGCCGCAAGCACAATAGATATGATAATCGTCCACGCGGAGCGCACCGCATGTAAACACCCACATCAGCACAAACAAAGCAGCAAGAGTTTACCTGAAGTTCATCCCGGATACTGTACGCTCCATGCTGAGAGGAATAAGACCGAATTCACTTCAGAAAAAGATGTGCTGTGAGGAAAAAAATACCTCAAGAAGACGCGCTCAGAGAAATAAGCTTTTGGATTACCTCAGACAAGAAGAATGGAGTCAGTCACGGAGTCATCACTATAATGAGTAAGTAATGTATATTTTTTGTATTTGTTTGCTTGTTATTTTGGCATAAACTTTAACAAATTTATTGGCTTGTTTTTCCCAAACTATAATTCTTGACTGAAATATTTGAAATGGAGTGAAATGTTTTTGAATATGACATCTAAATTTCTTTGGACGCAATGCTGTTTCTAAGCTCCATATAGTAAGTAGACCATAAAACAATACTGTATGATAATAGTGCATGATGAATGCTATGAGTCTAAGAATATTTAGACCATATTATTAGACATATAGACATACTTATTATTTACAAATCAATTTTATAGCATCAAAGACAAAGGCACATATTTTAAAGAGCCATGAAGAAGCTGATGATAAACTTATTAAATTACAGTAGATCTACATTTTATACATGTACAAAGACAAAATACTGACTGGTTGCCACTTGAAGTCTGACGTAAAATCTGGCATCCAGTAGAGAAGCTCTGCTTCTGCTGCAAAGAGATCTATTTAACGGCAAATCAGGTCATCACTCTTTAAACCAATTAATCAAAATGTTATCTTTTAAGTATGTGGCAGTCTAGATGTGGTTGTTTTAAAAGCTATCCTGCGCTCATCCATCACTGGTCTTTCAACAATGAGTAGCTTGATTTCATCTGAGCGTCTCGCATGGATTGTGGTTTTGACAGTCGCAGATTAATCTTTAAAAAGTAGGTGCAAAGAATTCATTTTGAAGGGCTATGATTTTCCAGGATGCTACGCTTTCCTCTCGCACGGAACTGAAACTGGCACTGTCTGCTAAATCCCTGTGTCCTGTCGACACATACCTTCATCAACAGATTATCGACTCCATGGTCTCTTTACTCTGTGAAGGTTTGCAGTGATTGCTGAGGCACTCGGTCGTATTTTGAAAAAGCAGACACACAACTCAAGAACTGAGGATGTTTGGCCATAGAGCAGTTATTAATGGCTAGCTGAAGCAGATGTTGTTTATTTGGCTTTTAGGATAGTCACGAATTGCAGTAGTTCCTTATCTCCTCTTAAGAGTTAGGAGGAAAAATAGATCGCTAGTCTTCAGAATGGGATTAGCTTAATGCTGCGGGTCTCTGTGAGGAGGTCACTGGATGGTTGCTTTTGGTGTTTTAAAGGTTCCCTGGTGTAATTTATGACCTGAGGAACATGACAGCAGCTCTGACTCATCTGCTCGTGTTACAAGTATGTCAGTGCCCAGACAGAGATTATCAGTGGCCAGGCAGAACACAGTCAAACAGAGCAACTGAAATGGAAAAAAACGTCAGATTAGCCATCTGTCAGCCTGGCAGGCACATTAAAAATATAAGCCTTTAATCGTATGATATGTCTAATTAAGGGAAATTAAAATGAGCTCTTACTGCTATTTTGCAAATTTGGGTCAGTTCCAAATATCTTGGCAACGTTAATCACTTTGGTTTCATTGGGTTAAAAAACAAACATTTGAACCTTTTTATTTTAAAGTATATTTAATTAAAAAGTAATGCAAATGTAACCAACTAAAAAGTTATTTTTTTTATATTAAAAAAAGTATATTTACAAAATTAAGAAGTAATATTAAAAGACTTCATCTTCATTGTATGAAATTTGTGGGGATGAAGGAAACAGTATAAAATATTTGTGAATAAATCGTGATTCGATTTGAATCAAACTTGAACCAAAAAAAAAATATATATATATATATATATATGTGGGATTTAGCAGCAGTTTGGTAACAGTCGGGTTCAAGTAAGACAGGCATACTGTGAGTTCTGAGATTGTTAATCAAACATGCCTTTGGCAAACCAAAATGTTCATAAAAACAAAATGTTTTTAAAATAATTGTTTAATAGTGGAATTTGTGATGGAAAACTTACCCATGATTCTGCACAGAAATTTTCACCAATCAGATCCTCGATATAGGCCCTATGCATATTTTGCAATGAATTTAAAATATATTTTACATGCAACCCATAACATAATAGTAATAGTAATTCTTTTGTATTTCCTATTTGTTATTAATTCAATTAATGCCATTTGCAGTTGTTTAATTACAGTAGATTGCAGTTCTTGTCTAAAGCAGTCTTGTCTGATCGTTATTTTAATTTTTTTTTATAAATCAGAGTTTGTAATGTGATTCACCTCATAGCTGGTTGGTTTGGTTCATGGTTTATAATGTTTTAACGAATGCTTTTAAAAAAAAGAAGAATGAAAAAAGAAAATGGAAAAAGAATGGAAAAAATACTTCCAGTGCAGCTGGACCAAAGTCAAGTCAAGTCAAGTCACTTTTATTTATATAGCGCTTTTAACAATACAGATTGTAGCAAAGCACTGAACATTATCAAATAGAACAACAGAATAATGGTAATGTATAATGACGAGAATTAAACTTTATTTATTAAATGCAGAAACGGTCTCTGTAGTCAAGACGACGATGATCACTAGAAATCAGGTGTCCCCAAAGTGAATCCCCAAAGTGAATCCAAGTGCCCCTATTATGCCATTTTAAAGGTGGCTAATATTGTTTTATGAGTCTCTTAAAACAGGATTACATGTATGCAAGGTCAAAAAACGCTTTAGTTTTCTCCAAAAATAGATTTAATTTTACCCCATTTCTAAATGATGGTGCAGTGCTTTATCATTGGTCTACCGCTACAGCGCTCCACAGAGCTTGTGCCAAAACTACCGTGAGCAGTGCTTTTGTAAGCGAATCGGGCATTGAAATCGGGCATTGAACTTCAGCATTGTATAATGCATAACACTGCGTTAAGCCATCGTTTATCACTACTTAAGCCACATTTACACATAACCGGTTATTTAAAGAAACAAATATTTCCTTCCTTCGTTTTCGATAATAACATTGTGCACACAACATCGTTTTCAAAAAACTTGTAATTTATATCAACCCCCATAAATACACCATCGAGCGCAATAATAATTATGCCAAACCTATGTAAATAGGTCGCTCACATGACGTTAAGCATGTCCTGGTGCATAACCAAACCGCAGGGAAATACCCTTCGTGTAAAAGGGGCCTTAAACTAATGATGAGACAGACAGACAGACAGTCAAGCTGCATCAATCACAGTATTACACTACATTAGGCCCACAGCTGAACAACAGAACTACAGAAACACAAGTTAACCGGTGATCAGGACATGTGCAGGGTTGTTACACAGCATAACGTACACAAATACGATCGCTAGAAAATACAATCATCAATTATTGATCATACTCACAGGTAGAAGTTCAGAGGAGCAAGCCGATCCAAATAAACTGGTCACTGATCCATCTTTTAAGACCAAGCGTTTGGTGAATATCGCGTTGTACTCCAAGATTGGAAAAGCAGTCATCAGTAAAATGACCCGAACTCAACAAGAGATTGTACTGCTTAAGGTGTTGTTGAAAAAAGGAATGTTGATCACTCATTCTTTGTAGATTAATCTTTCGGAAGGGCATGTAAAACAAATTTACTCTCACAGGATACAGTATCTTCTTCACATGATGTAATGATTTTTACATCTGTGGGCGGAGCAAGTTGTTTGTGACGTGGAACGTGGGCGGACATTATGCAAATATGTTACTTAGTGACGTGGATCAGTAACAGAGAAAGATTCAAATTGCTGACAACGCGTTTAGGCAAATGTGAGCCGACTCTTGTTTTTGATAGACAATAACTTGATTTATCGTGCACTGTCGATGTCACAACAGATAGTTTATGTTCACATACAGCTACATTGCTGAAAGTAATGACTGAAAAGCAGTTTGACCAATAGCATTCAGGCATAGTACATAATCAACCAATCACAGTGTACAAGAAGGTGGCACATAGAGGTCAAACCAATGCAAATACATTTAATGTTTGAGGACTGTAGACCACATAAATTAGAAAACAAAGCCAAAGCAGCAATTTTCAGCAATTCAGACATGACCTGAAAAAAGAGGATGTATAATCGCCTTCTCATGACCTGTGAGTAAAACTGGATAACTATTAAATAATTATATAAACATTAAATGATGGTTGCTAATGTATTATGACTTCCTCTATTTTGTTGCTAAGATGTAAATGCCATAACCCTTATAGTATGGTGTGCTCTGTTCCATAAACAAGCTATTAATAGAGCTTTGATCCAGAAATTCAAAAGAAGTGTTTCTTACCCGAAAGCTCTTCAAACCTCAAAAAAAAAAAAAAAAAGCTTTCTCGGAGGAGCAGCCGCCTGAGATTTTACAGCGATAATTGTTTAGTTTAAGTGTTTATGTTGTGCAGCATGCGTGCATGTCGTGAAAACAGCCGTTGCGCAATGAAAATTGTGTGTTGCTTTATTTGCTGTTTTCTTTGCTGTTGCTGTTTTCGGTTGTTTCGTTGTTTTCAGGCCTTCAAAGACATTAACTGGGCAATTAATTAAGCAAAAGATGAAAGCAAACCAGCCTGTAGTGCAACAACCAAAATGAATAGCCACGGGAAAAAATTGAAAAAGATCGCTTGAAAAAAAGGGGCTTTCCCTTTTTCAAACATCATCTATCTCTTTCACAGATCCGTGTAATGAGATACAGGTATTACATGTTGAGCTTGAGCAGAGTCAGGTCGCCCGCCGAACACCCCTCCTCCTCCTGATTGGCCCACCTGGGTAAGACATGAACCGAGCTACCTCTCGCTTTATCCTTCTCATCAGCCCGGATCAGGTTCCTGACGCTTTGAAATCGAGGATGGGATCAAACGGCCCACAGCCACTTATGAAGACAGCTCAGCTAGTACAATGACTGCTAATAAGAGCTCGTTTGACTCGACCTGAGACCAGACAGAGAACCAAGAGCCTGGCCATTGTGTAAAAGCTGGCTCAGTCTTTCAGGATGCCATTATGTGTGGATTTTGCTTTGGGATAGTATGTTTGAGGTATCTTTTTTTATTTTAATTTAGTGTTTATTTAACTTTGGGGGCTATCTGATCATTTACCCATATCTCAAATTATGTATTATATTGATGGAATCAATAATGGGATAATATACATTTTTCACTAATATGTTCATATTTTGGCATAGTTTAACCACATATATTGTTTTTGTTTAAAATAAATAGTTTTCTATAATATAATATTATACAACTGATTTTGAATACATTTGCTTTTGATATGTTTTAATATGTTTTTTATATCATATATTCTAATATTAAAACATAAAATAAAATGTGCATGTGTGTGTGTTAGACTAATCATCATAGTTTTAAATTGTAAATATAATAGATTTTTTAGCTATTTTCATAGTTCAAAGGTAATTCGAATTTATAAATACAGTGTCCTCCACTAATATTTACCCCCTTGGTAAATCTCAGCAAAGGTGACTGTGAAAATAAATCTGCATTGTTTATCCTTTTGATCTTTAATTCAAATAATGCACAAAATTCTAACCTACCATTGAAGTAAAACAATTGAAAATGCAGGGAAAAACTTAAGATGAAATAAATATTTTTCTCCAATACATGTTAGACACAGACATTTTGCCAAGATAACAGCTCTGAGATTTCTCCTGAAGAGTTCTGAAGAGTTTGGAGAACACTTGATAAGAGAAAAGAGACCACTCTTTCATGCAGAATCTCTCCAGATCCTTCAGAATACCAGCTCCATGATGGTGCTTCTCCTTTTTAGTTCACCTCACTTATTTTTATGCAGGGTTTAGGTCAGAGGACTGGGAAAGCCATGGCAAAAGCTTCATTTTGTGCTCAGTGACTAATTCTTGTGTCACTCATATGGTCCTAAGTATTCAGACCCTTTGCTTTGACACTCATATGTTTAACTCAGGTGCTGTTCATTTCTTCTGACCATACTTGAGATGGTTCTACACCTTCATTTGAGTCCAGCTGTGTTGATTATAATGATTGGACTCGATCAGGAAAGCCACACACCTGTCTATTAAGACCTTACAGCTCACAATGCATGTAAGAGCAAATGAGAATCATTAGGTCAAAGGAACTGCCTGAAGAGCTCAGATACAGAATTGTGGCAAGGCACAGATCTGGCCATGGTTACAAAAAAATTCTGCTGCACTCTTGAGACATTTGGGATGACCAGAACTCTTCCTAGAGCTATTGGGGGAGAAGAACCTTGGTGAGAGAGATAAAAAAGAACAAAAAAGACGAGGCTGGTGTTCGGGGTCAAAGAGGCAGTCTAGCTCTGGGGCTTCTAGGCCTAAGCAGGACCTCAGGGAAGTGCTTATTTCAAAGAGGTCGCAGAGAGGTAAGAAGTCCTGATCTGTTTGGCCCAGGACTTCTGAGGGTGAGCCCCTGATGAGAGGTCTCTGCCAGCCGCTTCCCCTCTCTGCCCTCTACACGCTCCTCAGCTCCCTCTGTGGGTCCTGCGTACTATAGAGGGTGGATACCATATTCAGTTCGGTGTTCTGCTGCCTGTGGGAAGGCCAGTCACTCATGGTCAAGCAGTTTCAGAGGCTGCTGGGTCTTATGGCAGCCGTGTCCAGCGTGATTCCGTTTGGCCTGCTGTACATGAGACCCCTACAGTGGTGGCTCAAAACCAAGACGTTAAGACTTTCTCCCAGTTCGTCACATGTTGGTGCACATCAACAACACGGCAGCGGCCTCTTATATCAATCACCAGGGAGGTCTGCGTTCACACCCCTTGTACAAGCTGGCACACCAAATCCTGGTTTGGTCCCTTGGGACTTGGGACTTGACGGTGATGCATGAAGCCCTTTGACGTGCTCCTTTTGAGCCGCTTGGAGAGGTTTACGACCGTATCCTAATCATCTAGACTGCGTTCTTGCTGGCAGTTTCCTCTCTCAAGCGTGTGGGGGACTTGCAGGCCCTCTCAGTGGCCCCTTCTTGTTTGGACTTTGCGCCGGGTCTGGCCAGAGTCTTGCTTTTCCTGCACAAGTCCCCACGGTAGCACCACAGCCTATCGTGCTGCAGGCTGTCTTCCCCTCTCCCTTCCGGGAGCCGGACCAGGAGAGACTGCACTGTTTGTAGACACTTACATGCGTAGAACTGCTTTGTGGAGGATGTCGGACCAGCTGCTGGTCTGTTTTAGCCCTCCTATAAAGGGTCTTCCCGCTTCCAGGAAGACCCTTAGCAGATGGATTGCGGATGCTTTTAATATGACCCATGATTTGTCTGGTCTCCCTTAGACGATGGGAGTCAGGGCTTAATCGACTAGTGTGGCAGCCTCTAAAGCCTTCTTAGCAGATTTGAGAAAGATAAATATTCAATATATTTAGCCTATGACCTTCATGAAAGAATATGAAAATATGTTTATTTGACATCATTGGTGTATACAGGCATTAAGCGTCCTTTCTCTCTGTGCTTCTCTCTCCTCTATGTCAAGGCTGAACTCGAACATACCTGAGACATCTTGTCTATAATCATTCACTGCATTTGAAAGCAGCACCATCTCCACCTTCAAAATTAATTGACTCTTGTCATAACTGGTATGCATTGTATTCCTGCAATGCTAACCTCTATTTTTAACCTCTTTTTAACAGTTTCTAATCTCTTTTCAATTTTAATCCCCTGCTAGTGTCATTGTTAAAAAGACAAGAAGAAAACTAATCGAAATTCGCTATCAAACGCCATTTTTACGTCAAAGGTCTTCATAAACAACTCAAAGACCTGGTTTGGAGATGACGTTTACTTCAAAACAAACCAGTTGAGGGTTGTTTTTTTTTCACTTGTTTCACACTGTGGTACGGAGAGGGATGGTTGTTCTCATTCCAGTCATAACAACAATCTGTCTCTGTGTTCTTCAGGAGACGTTGTTTTTCTTTTGTTCAGAGATGAGAGCCATATAAAGTCTATAAAAGCAGTGGATGTACATTAGAGCAGCAGCAGTGTTTTCCAGTGGATTGCCAGCATCCTCACAAATCCACAAACAAACAGCCCCTCTTTCTCTGTCCGTTCTCGCTTGTGTTTCACCTGTTGAAAGTTGGGTTTGTTTAAAGCAATCGCCATGGCAGCAGAATTTGTTAGTAGCGAGCTTGTCACGCCATGTGAGCTCCTGTTTGTTGAGACTGTCATCTCGGCCCAACAAAGCTAGGATTTCCTAATGTTTTTCTTCAATTTTGGTACTTAGCGGTGCTTGCTCAGGCAAGCATGACTGTTACTGTTGCTCATCATGAAATTCGGTGCATAACTCGTCCCACGAACATGAATGAGCCATTAAATTGGCACTGGATTCCCATATATAGGTTAAAAAACCCCATTGACTTATGTTTAAAGATCATAATATCAGAGAAACTTTAGAGTGTTCTGAGAAATTAAAAACAGATAGCACTAACATGCTAAATAGCTAAAAACATGCAACCACTAAAGTTTTCTGTCACTGCTGAAAAAAACAGCATATACTGGTTAGGTATGTTTTGAAGCTGGGATGCTTTTTAAGATATTCCTTTGCTGGTTTAAGCTGGTACTTTGTTGGTTTAAGATGGTCATTTGCTGGTTTGGGATGCTGGTTTAAGCTTGTCCTTTGCTGGTTTAAGCTGATCTTTTGCTGGTTTAAGATGGTCATGTGCTGGCAAAGGACTAGCTTAAACCAGCATTAACCAGCAAAAGGACCAGTTTAAAACAGCATAAATTAGCAAAGGACCAGTTTTTCCATTGCGTTGTCGCTGAAAGGAGTCTATAGCCAAATATGCAACACAAAACGTACGCCCACATATATCATATATGTCTCGTAGCAGACTGACAGCAAGAAATGTGTAGCTTTCAACATGCTCTCATAACCCAGAGGATCCCTTGAAATATATTTGTCAAACATAATTTGCAGGTCTGGTGACTCATGTGATTCAACATCAACCTGTTTACAGGTTTAAGACTGGTTGGAAACTAACAATTCTTCTTTTCCGTTCAGTGGGCCGGAAAAATGTGACTTACTGTAAATGACACTAAAGTGAATAACTGAATGCTGTTAAGACACATTCATATTGAATTTGGCTGTCAGACTGTTTGTTTAGGCGGCTTGTAGTCAGAGGATGTTTAGCGAGCACGTGTCAAGCCCTCTGGGCATTCATAAGTCATCACTTTTAATTTGTTAGGGCAGCCCATGCAGGGCAGATGGTCACAGGATACAACGCAGACACGATCTGGAGGCCAAATGGTGAAACCAATACCTAAGCAATGTTTTTTGTTGTTGTTGTTTATGTGATACTGTACAGTATGCCGAACGAGATGATTCAGTCTTTAGGAATTTGTTACTGGCATTAAACCCAGATGTTTGAGTCAAAAGAAACTCAGAAGCTCATTTTTAATTGCTCTTAATATTAAGTTTGTTTCATTTTCACTTAATCTTCGAAATGATCAAATTTAGTTGTATATAATGTTTTGTGTGAAATTCAAATGTTTCAACTAGTGCTGGGCAATTGCAATTTAATTGCATACAAATAAAGTTCTTGTTCATATATTATATGTGTGTGTACTGTTAATTTATTTTGTATATTTATTTTGTGTATGTGGCTTTATATATATATATATATATATAAAGACACATACATACAATATATATTTTGAACATATTTACATGTGTGTGCATTAAAATAGTTTATACTATAAATAAATATAATTTATATAAATATAACATAATATTTCTTTTGAATATATAAATGTGTGCGTATTTATATATATATACATAATAGATACAGTACACATACATGTATTATGTACAAAAAACTTTTTAATTAAAAGAGCATTTCTTAAAATTGTGATGCCCATGGATGAAAGAGGCTTGAAAGTGTGGCGAATTAGTAAAAGTACAGAAGAAAATAAATAAGTAAAAATGTGTTCTAGTGAACTTTATTATTAATGTTATTTGATGAGGACATTGATAAAAAAATATTATATTTGCTATTACATTTTTATCTTACAAATTTATGTATGTGTATATATATATATATATATATATATATATATATATATATGTGTGTGTGTGTGTGTGT
>JAUMHR010000037.1:441205-453183 GCA_032361145.1 Enteromius fasciolatus
TTAACACTGTAATGCTATTACTGTGCAAAATAACCTGCAGAGAATTACACAGTAATAGAAACCACATGAACACACACACACACACACACACACACACACACGTTTTAGCTGGTTTGCCTTTGCTTTAAAGGGACAGTTCGTCTTAAAATTTAAATTCAGTCATTGTTTATTCAGATCATGTCAGGTCCAAGCCTGCGTTCCTTTAAGTTTCTCTTAGACTGTTTAATTGTCTTCTTTGAACTATTTAATTGATCTTGAGCTGTGATAATTCTTAAAAATGTGAGATTTTGTGTTTTATTTGAATGAAAATATGCCGGCATGCAGGTTTAGAATGACATAAGGATAATTATATACTAAACAAAATTTATAAATATCCTATATCCTGTTAAAAGTCTGATCTCACTTTTATGTCAGAGTACCCCTTACAGTTTTGGTTAGTGATAAAATAACACATTGACAGCCCTTAGGAAAAGAAGCACACTTCATCATACTTTCAGAAGAGTACTTATTTTGGAAATGATATAATAATTATATAAATAATTAGTGTTTGTGTGCGTACTGTGCATATTTATTATGTGTATATAAAAAGAAACACCACACACATACAGTATATATTTAGAAAATATTTACATGCATATATATTCATATAATTTATTTAATATTTAAATATATTAAATATATAAACATAACATATATATGCATGCAAAAATCCTTAAGTTGACATTAAATTAATTAAATACTTCACAGGTATTTTTTATATTGATCAAATCATCAAAATAAGTGTACTTTTAAAATTTAAACAATGCCTCAAAATGGACTTTAACAGTAAAACTTGCCATTATTACAAAGAGTACTTTTCAAAGAAACAGTAATAAAAGTGGCCTTTTTATTTCATTTAAATTGCATTATCTGCAAGTACAGCTTTTTTCTTTAATAATACACTTGAAGTGCACATTCAATGTAATTAATCGCACTTCTTTTTCACGAGGGATATATGGTTTCTAATAATGAAATTATCAAGCAACATTTATCATGGTGTTTCCATGTTTTTATTTTGGATATAAAGCCATAGAAAGTTCAACGTGAACATACAGTATACATTAAAGCACCTTTCCTTCTGATATTATTTCTATCCTTGTATTTGTCTTTCATCACCTGTCTTCACACTTCTGTACTCAACATATTGAAAACACACACACACCTGCGATATTGGCTACACGCAGTGCCTCCTGGCCCTTGGCGGTTTTGGAGCGGTTGGGATTGCGCTGCTTGTTGCCGCCCTGTGCGGAGCGGATACTGCGGATGTGGACCTCCGTGGCTTTGAAAAAGGCCACCATGAAGGGTTGTTTGCTCTGGGGGCCGCTGCGGCCCACCAGCCCAGCCACCCATGGGTTCACGCTCTGACCTGCAGGGGGAGACAGAGTGAATCATTCATTTACAGTCAATTACTCTTTACTGAGATCTTGTTAGTAGAAATGCTGACAGGTACAAATCCCAGAAGAGAAGTTACACAGGCCTCTTGAAAGCCGTTTTAACCCATGTAAGAGTGTGATACGGTTCCTAAGAGAGACCCGCATATCACTTAACAGGACAGTTTAGCACTCTTTTATTTTGCCAGAGCTCTGTGGCCTAATAAATCATGTAATACACATTGTATAATAATCAGCTTGTGTCAGTCTTATAAATCAAGAGAATTGTGTAAGACTGAGTGTGTGTGTTCTCCAAGAATATGCAACTTCTGATGTTTATTTTGTGTAATCTCTCTCACTCTCGAGAGCGCTTTTAGTTGGCTGTTTATTCAGAAAATTCCTGCACTTACATCTGTTTCTGTCTCTGTGCCATTCTGGACTGTTTTTACCTACACCGGCTTTAATGTGTGTGTGTGTGTTTCTTACAGAAAGGAAGGAATGCCGTCTCTGTCTCTGTGCCGAGGTAAAGCCGGGTTGCCGGTTGCCTACGGCGTCAGGGTAGGCGTCCCGCAAGCATGTCTCGACAAGCTCGTTGATCTACGCGAGCCCCATAATACACTGCACCTGTTTTCATGCTAACACTTAAAACCTGTAACATCCTGTACACACACACACCGTACTACTCACGCAGATACGGTACAAAACACTCCCACTGCGGCTGCCAATAAAGTATGTGAGTGAAAAATACAGTAGGTTCAATTCTGCATTAGTTAGAACGAATTTACGACATCCAGACCAAGCACTGAGCTTAGACTAAACTGCAGCGGTAACAGTTAGTTTTGCTGAAACTCCAGACTAAGCATTAGTGATCAATACATTTGAATATGGACGGATCAGTTGTAGATCTCAAGGTTAGTTGAGGAGAATTCAGATCATCCATCAGCGCTAGTCTTGGTTCATGTGTGCACGGGATCTACCTTTGTAAGATTAGATATATAAGCCTATACAGTGGGCTCTAAATGTTTGAGACTACATTAAAAGTTTGAGGAGTTCCACTGAAGCTGAAGACACTTGTGAAAAAAGTGCACAAATTGCGTCCTTGTAGCGCATTTCCAGTCTTAATAGTATATTTACAGAGCCCCTGTTATGGATTTTTGGAAATGATCTTTCATGCAGTGTGTAACACAACATCCTGCAAAGTTTTAAATCTGAAAGTGCACAGTGTTTAAAGTTATTGTCTCTCAAAAGAAAGAGTCGCCTCTGAATCACTGAGTCATTTTTTAAATGAGTCCCAAGATGTCGATGTCAACATGACAAATTAGCATATTGCCCGCCCACTTGTTAGTCTTTTTTACATTGGTCTAAATCAAAATGCTAATTTATTCTTCATCATTAGGTGCCTCTTTTGGAGTGTTAAATATATCTGTAACACTTTGATAATCTGCTTTAGGTGTGTTTAATTACAGTTGGAGATAAACTCTGCAGAGACACCGGCCCTCCAGAACCCTACTTGGTGACCCTAAATTAGACCAATCAACCAATCAGATTACAGATTACCGTCACGCAAAGGAGGGGTTTAGAAAAATGAGTCGAGCGAACCATTTGGGAGACGTTGAACAAGTAAAATAAAAATAGATGCATATTATAAAACAATGAAAGTGTTTTTTGACCTATTGTTGGCGACTCCCAAAACCAAAATATGAACCTTTCATAATAACCCATAATAGGGGCATTTTAAATACAATTTTACTTGCAGATAATACAATAAAAAGTGTATCATGCTGTAGAGAATTCTTGTTTTGAGGTGTTGGCTAACACATTGAAGCACATGTAAAATATATGATTATTACATTTTACAAAGTACTTAACTGCGATTAAAATGAATTTGCCATGTAGATGTAACAAAATGACACAAAAGTATATTTTAATTAATCAAAGCTTGTCAGTGCACTCAGCACTTCACTTTAACCATATTTCAAAGAAAACAAAAGTAATTATAAATAGAATGAACGTATGTACTTAAATTCTACTTAAGTGGCTCAAACAAGCACTCGAAATTTCAGCTAATTGCATTTAATACATTACATTCAGTTCCCACCTACTCTTAAGTATAATCCTAAAAAGTACATTATTTCTGTAATAGCTCTTGTTTTTAATTATACTTAAGTGCTTTTAACTTTCTCTTTGGATCTAAAATAATAGTAAGCATTTCTCTCCTGGACTTTTGAATCCTCACTGTAGATGTTTTCCTTGAATCGAGGTAAATGCAAGGCATAAATTGCCTTTCGAAGACACTGTAAACATTTACTGAACTAAACAGCATTGCGTGCAAAAGCTAAACAGACTGAGTACTTTACAGCGTGGCCTCAGAAAGCGTTTGATTTCTGCAGTCTCTGTCTGTGATGCAACACAATGTACATGTTTCATATTTTGACCTCTGTGGCCTGCAGCGTGTGCACATCTGCTTACCGTCCAAACTTTCCAAAGCGAGCTGCAGACCCAGATTCCTGCCGGGGTTCAGCACCCAGTGGTTACTGGTGGCTGTGATGTCGAACACCAGCCAGCCTTCTTCTGCTGCCCAGATCACCCGCGAGTCCAGCAGAAACAGATCTGAGTCCCTGGTGTAGAGAGAGAGAGCATGTGAGCCTCACATTCAGCTGTTTGCACAAGAGAAAAGTAGCAGTTATTTATGTTTTATTTCATTTCTTTTAAACTGAGATGTGGGGTTTTAGTTGTTTAGTGGTGTCAGAAGTAGAGTTACTACTAAAACTAAAACATAAAAGTTATGTTTAAAACGATTTTTGTACGTCACAGAGTGGGTTTATTTTCATAACAACGTCCAAATGTTTACGCAAAGAAAGAAGGCGGAGTTATTATTCTCGCTGTAGTGTTGCTGCGTGCGCCATGTTCTGGAGTGAAAGTGAAACTACTTTGTTTGTGCTGCCAAAAGAGGACATAACTAAAAATCAGTGGTCAAGTTGTATTCACAACATTGTTCCAGAACGTTTAACACAAATATTAAAGTGTGTTCAGCGCATTTACAGAGGACAAACTCCAAAAACCTGGAGAGTTGTCTATGCTGGCTGTACACAGAGACTATACAGTGGAGCAATTGACCTTTGCAAGTACAGTCTGGCGCTTCTTACTCACAACCTTTAAGTAAGTTACGTTTTCTTATTAAAAGAACCTGCTACTTACTATTCAAATGCAGGTTTTGAGCAGTGAAGGGTAGTGCTTGTTTGTCTTTACTCCGAACATGAATGTATACATGGTGTTATCTTTACGAGGCACAACGCAACTGAACCGCGGCTTGTACTGCAGTAGGCTAGACAAGCATCTTATTTCTGCCGTATTTTCCAGCGTTCTTCTCCGAACACTGTGTGTCATGTGCTTTGATTTATGTCATTGCCAGCATACTTTTTTATGACACTGTCTATATTATAGTTTACACAATAAACTTGAGCAAAGTTTTCAATATGTGTATGAAAAAATAGCAGAGCCTGTCATGAAAAATTATGTCTGACCCTTCTCACATTTTGTATAAGAAATCTTATATTTTGCCAGGCAACAGAAGGCTTGCATGCAGATGCTAGATTGGTTAAGCTTTGAGATCCAAGACAAATTTCAGAAAGAATTCCAACAATAAAGTGTATTTGGATTGAATAATTGAATTGAAAACCTCATCTTAAAGCTAACAAATGCCTCTACAGGGTGGGCCATTTAAATGGATACACCTTAATAAAATGGCCACCATCACCACCCATTTTGGAAAAAGGTTCCCCCCTCACACTAATGTGCCACAAACAGGAAGTTAATATCACCAACCATTCCCATTTTATTAAGGTGTCTCCATATAAATGGCCCACCCTGTAGTTTTATTCATTTAACAGACCTTTGAAGTTTGGGCAAAAACTTGTGATGTGTTTTTGTGTTTTTTATTTTTGCATATGGTGAGTTTGAAACAGGAAACACCATCAATTACACGATTTTATGGTAAAATCTGTTACTTTTAATGTTAATCGGGTCAGTTTGGATTAGGGCTGGGCGATATATATCGAACGATATATTATGCGCATCTCATCAGTGAAGCCGGTTCTTTGATTAGCGGTAAATCTCCAGCAGCTGTTTTTAAATGCAGTGCCAGTTTATGAACAGAGCCGTAGATCAGTGAGAAGCTACGCGTTGAGTTTCGCGGGTGATTCAAAGGCGCAGCTTGTCAGTGATCTACGGCTCTGTTAATATATTGTTCGATATATATTGCCCAGCCCTAGTTTGGATAAAGAACAATGCACTGTCACTTTAATTCAGCGTCAGCAGCGCAGCAAAAGTAGACTCGGTGGCGAACCGATCGCGGCACTGCCGCTCCACCCCGTGCTGTGTGAAAGCTCTCCTCTGTTAACATGGGCGCCCGAAATAAATACGGCCTGCTTGCGCCCGGTGGACGCATGCAGTGTGAAACCGGCATAAATCATAATAATCAGTAATTATGTTCCCAACAAATGCCTCGTTTGTAATGTGTTTTATTGTTTTGGTGTCATAGCATATGGCATCACATTATGGTAAGGGTCTTAACATTTCTGTCAAACTCTTGCAGTATTTGGCCAATCACAGTGCACTGGACAGCTGACCAATCAGAGCACACCTCACTTTTTTAGAAATGATGAGCTTTGTACAAATCAACCCATTTAAAAAATGTGTTTTTTGCAACTTAAACCACATTAACACATTGCATTACACCAAATACACAAAATAATGTTCTGTTTTGTAACATAATACGACCTCTTTAAAACAAGAGGAGCTTTGAATATTGTCAGAAAGGTAAAAAATCTAAGGCATTCAGATGATGCTATCTTGCTTGTGTCAGTTGAACTGTATCCAGATCTTTCCCCAAGGACTTGACCCCCAAACTTTGTATTTGCAATCGAAACGCCTCTGGGATGATCTAAGTGCTCCACTATGTGTGTGAGATGCCTGAATTACAGTGACAGATACCTAGAATGACATTTCTATTCAGTAAAAGAGATGCCCAGATGGAGAACTCATTTAATGAACCACAAGAAAAATACAATCAGTGGAAACCTGGTTCTTTGAATGATATAAAGGTGTGACGTTTGAATTTATCTTGCTTGAATACTGTTTGTATGTACAAAGAATACAGTCAGGCTCCTTTTGGACTCTTATAGTAGCTGTGAATAACAAAACCACAAATGGTTTCAAACAACCACAAGTGTCAAAGCAAATTTATCCAAGTCTAAAAACATGATACATGTTGATGAACTGCAAAAAAATATGCATTATTTTAAGCTTTACCTTACATTTTCATATTTTAACTAGGACAAGAAAGAAATATTTATATTCTAATAAAAACTTCTTTTCTTTTCTTTTCTTTTATTATTTTATTTCCCTAAATATCTTTTTAGTCTTTACTGGATAATCATGTGATAATATTTAATTATAGATTTTATATTTTATAATATAATATTATAATTTACATAACATTTTATTTAAAAGTAATATTCACTGGTTCTGTATCAAATGATTTTCAGCATCATAAATTAAAAACCTAAAACTTAATTTTAATTATTTCAGGATTTGAACACTTTTTATGACTTTGTTTGATATGTTGTTTAAAATATTATACAAAATTTTGCTGCATTAACAAATTTTCACATTGTTATTAGAAAAAAAATAAAGTAAATAAAAACATATTTAGTATTTATTTTTACTGAATATAATATCATAATATTTAATTCACATTATATAATTTGTTATTATATTATATTGAATTATAGCTGTGAAAGACATCTGTGACTTCCATACAATAACAACACAAGGTCTTACCATAAGTGAAATTAATTAAATGTCAATGCAAATTTATCCAGGTCTAAAAACATATATTACACATGTTTATTAACTGCAAAACGTATTATTAAAAGCTTCACCTGCATTAACCAATTTTCATTAACTCTTTATGCTGTACAGTACATTAAACCACTGATAATCGAAAATGTCATTACTTTCAAGGCACTGATTGAAATGACTCTTACAGTCAAAGACAGAGAAGATGGCAGATAAATTGAAGGAGAGAGAAAGTGAATTAAGTGGAGAAATGGGAAAGTGAGAAACAGAGCTCTCATTCCAGATGGTAAGACCCCAGGGAGCACTTCATTTCCCTAATTGACAATAATGGCTTTATAAACGGCTGTTGATCTCACAGTGTGGCTGCCCTGCACTAAATCAAACAGAGGAATTTAGAGCAAGACAAGACTACAGTGCAAGAACAAGACTGAAAGGCAGTATATAACAAAAGACAAGGGAATCGCTGCAGGGAGAGAAAGCAGAGCGACTGGAACCACATGAACACACTTCAAGAATCAGAGCAGTTCAGGTGCACAGTGTGTGTGATCCAAACACCTGTTCTGCTAAACGTCTGCCACCTCAGGCTAAACCAGTCTCGTTTATCCCTCTATTTTTGTCTCTTTTCTCTCCCCGATGGGAGCACAATGGGGTGTGTTGTTCCCCACAGACCTGTCGAGGCAACTGAGGCCTTCAGGAGGGGTCGAGCAGCACGTAGGAGGAGCTAGACGTTCTTGAACTCAATTCACAGAGCGGGTCACGCCGATATTCTAGAAGGTCCCGAACGTGCGGTGAAGGGAAGCCCTGTGGAGCACAACTGATTCTTTGAGAGGAGAGCCGCCGAGTCGGAATAGGAAACATGGTGTGGTGCAACAGTAAAGTTTGCATTGGGATGCTTAGATAGAGTGAGCACTGTGTGTGCGGCAAAAAGAAAAAGAAGGAAAGGAAACACAAATCAAACGTGTCTAGCGTTTACAGACCAGAGGGGTTGAAAGTATTACAGCCCTCAAGAGGAAAAGCAAAAAAAGCCCACCATAAAAAATAGTAAAGCATATCCAGGCCCACATGAAAACTGCAGACATTTTCCGTATTTCTGATGCTGATTTGGGGGAAAAGTTCCACTGTTTACTTGGTAAAGGTGGACAGGCCTCATAAAATAAGAACAAACATACACAAGGTAACAAAAAAACTGACCTAGACTTTTGGTATTTTGTCTTTTAGAGTAGAGACTAGGAAACAGGAATGTTTCCCCACAATCACAAGAAATACTATAGGCTAATTTTGAGTCTATAAACATATCAGTCTATATCTGCTAAAAAGTTACGTGAATACAAATTGGTTTGATATATTTTTGTCAGGAGCATGTCTAAATGATACACACAAAGTTTTAAGCAAATCAGACCAATGGCCTAATGTAGGACAGGTTTGAAGAAGCTTATTGATAGCCTCTCTTAAATGTGGGATACCTCAAGGATTTATTATGGGACCCATTTTGTTTTTAATTGTACATGCTACATTGTACATCCGCCGGGACTGCTTGCTTCCACAGACAGCAGACGTAAAAGTGTTAAATATGGATAAGTATGTATATTTGTCTCACAAAAACTTTATTTACCCCCACAAATCCATGTCAGGGACGTTTTTTTACGAATACATGCACATTATTTCATGTCTTCCGAAGTGTAATGGCGATCGCCCTTTTACACCCATTCAAAGGCTTGGAAGGGTCTGGGCAATTTTTATCATAACTCTGATTGGATTGGTCTGAAAGAAGAAAGTCACTTACACCTAGGATGACTCAAAAGGTAAGTTAAAGACAGGATCATTTTATTTTTGGGTGAACTATGCATTTAAATATGACTGATACTTTATATTCATGGTATACTGCGTAGATGTACCTGTCTGAATGTTCTTCCAGCACCTGGTAGATACTGATGCGGAAGGTCTCATTGTCAAAGCGTTCTGGAACAAAGTCCTTGTAGATGCGGAACTCTGCAGCAGTCACCGCTTCACCCTCCGGAATCTTGGACAGGTCAAACCGGAATTCTCTGTGATGGCGCCTCACAGGCAAAAACTCCTTATCATGTTCAACTGTATAAGACAAACAGTGAAAGAGATGAGTCCGTTTTATATCAGCGCTCCAAAACAGTGTCAAAATGTTCAGTGAAAGGTCAGCTTGACATTTACACCGTTAACTCAAATGTCACCGTCATTTGCACATTTGCCGCCCGCAGAAAAGTCAAACTGCCCCTTTCTGTTTTTTTTATGCATGAACACAGAGCACATTTCTAGACAGATGTTTGAACTCTCCAGAGCCATTGATTGAGACATAGTCCCGCAGACAGCTTTATGTGTCTCTTATTCTCAAGCCCTTTTTCACTACTTCCTCCAGGCAGAAGGCAGCTCTCACATTTTGTGAGCTTGGGACTTGATTCAAACTGGCTGACCAAATTGTGTTTACATGTTATTGTCTTGAAAACTGTCTGAATGTTTTTTCGCAAAGAGGGCAGATTCTGACATTGAGCCAAGGAGTGTTATTGTTAGCCAAAGTTTTTTGAATTGAAGGGATCATTTAACCCAAAAATGACCAAAAAAACTAAAAATATAATATATTATTATATAAAATATATCATTCACTCAACCTTATGTGTTTATAAACATTTATGATCTTCCCTCTTCTGGTGAAGACAAAAGAAGATCTTTTGATGAATGTTCACCCTGCTCTTTTTCATATATAAGCTTACAGCAAACACAAGGCCTGTCAAGTCTCCATACAACTTTCAGTTAATGGCTAATTAGTCACTGATTTTTTCTTCTTCTCCATAAATATGCAGATCCTCATATCGAGCACCATGATAATTACTGACTGAATTTTTTGTTTTTGATTGCCTTTCCTATGAAAACAGACACTGTTCACTTCAAAATAAAAGTCCAAAATGGAGGTTTTGCAGGGATGCCATAGAAGAAGCATTTTTGGTTTCCCAAAGAACTTGCCTTTTAGTGAATGTAAAGTTTTATTGTAATTACTATTCTACTGGTTGCACATAGTGCACACTTTATAGCTTGATATACTATACAGGCTTAATGTATGTGTTGTGCAATGTATTTACTGTGTATGTGCACATATTTCAGATACATGATAAGATGATGTATGAAGCACATGTCTATGTATACAATGTGTTGAACTCTCACTTTTCAGAGATTGATAAGCTCTGTCAGTGACTGAAGATAGATCTGTGTCTCTCTGGCTCTTGTTCTGTCTTTTATCACCGTGTGAGAGTGCTACACACACACACACACACACAATAGCAGCCTTGTTGACTCTTCAGTCAGTGCATCAGAGCCAGTGAGAGCAGCTGTTATCCTCATACCTCTACTGAGAGCCGTGAATCATAGTCTGAAGAGACTCCACTGTGTGAAAATGAAGCTGTTTGTTTCTCTTTAGACAGTTCCAGAGCGGGATCTATTCTGGTGGCTTTTGCTTCAGGATCAAGACTGTGGCCCAACACAGTATCAAAATGAGTTGGGTCAATGACATGTTCATGAATCTTACTTCTACAGTTCTTAGAAATGTAAATATAAAAAGACCAATTTATCAAATCTAAACACATTTAAAAGGTAAAAATATCACACACTTACATTTATTTACTTAAAATTCCTAATAATAAAAATGACATGACAGGAAAAACTAATTGAGGTGAGCTACAGATGTTATCGTAGCACACACATCCTTTGAGTTAAAAAAACAAAACATGAAAAATGTTTTCCTCTCCTTTTTCAGCCGACAAGTTCTGTTTTGTAATCCTATTTATGCAGTTTATTTACATTTCAGATTGCTATTTCCCAGTTGTGATGTAGCACTATTTCCCGCTCCGCTCAGCAGAGTGAGTTTCAATCCCTGCATCCCTTCCTCTCATCTCCTCCTCCAGATCCTTTCAACATCTTTTCCACCCATCCTTTGCCCTCTCCCTCCACCACTACCTGTCCTCATCCTCCTTTCATAGCACCTTTAGAACGAAGCAAAAAGCACAAAGGCCCCACTGTGCACTAAGGTGAAAGAGAGCGAGGCAGAGCGCGCATGGATCCGGTTACCCAGCAGTGACGATTAGTAGGGGGCATTCCGTGTCTTATTGTCCTGATCTTCTCAGAGGACTGGAATTGTTTACACACCGTTCTAATTCAGAGCTGCCCTTCCATTGAACCCCCAGGGTGCCCCCTCGCAGGGCAGACGCTACACCAGGGCCACCTGTGCCCGCTTGGCACACAGCTACGCCTCTCACAGAGACCTCTACAGCTCCAAAACAATGATGGCTCAATACTTTACAGGTTCAAAGCCAGAAGAAAATACACAGTGTATAGAGTTATTGCGCATCTGACAGCTGCAATAACCTGCATCATTCAACACATGCTGAAATGGATTCCAAGCAATTGGATTTACACATTTCCCATAGTTCATCAGCTCACACTTACAAAAGATTTCATAAATCATTTTAAAGGCCTGTTCACACCAAGGGCGATAACTATACTAATAAAGTTAAAGGGCTCCTATTAGTGATTTTTGAAAGTGAGCTTTCCTGCAGTGTATAACACAGCTGAATAAAGACGTGAATAAAAAAAAGTGAATAAAACGTCCTGCAAAGTTTTAAATCTTAAAGTGCACCGTGTATAAAGTTATTGTCTCTCAAAAGAAACAGTCGACTTTGAATCATTGAA
>JAUMHR010000037.1:477876-494224 GCA_032361145.1 Enteromius fasciolatus
ATTTCTTTCTTGACCTCTCATGAGTGTCATCCTCTAGTCAGTGTCCATTACGGTTAAAGTTCAAAATCCACCTGTACCCTGCTGACCACGCAGTTGCTAACGTGGCAAAAACAACACAGTCACATGAGCCTAAAATGCAAACATTTGCAAACACACAGGATACTCCTGTTATACAATGGACTTCATAAACACACAATAAACTACAGAGTATTTGTTTTATTTCAAACCTCAATGCTGTTATTTAGCAAGGATGCACAAATGTGACAGCAAATGCTTTTGAGTAAGTGTAAATGCTGCTCTTTAGAGCTTTGCATCCATCAAAGGATCCTGATACAAATATAAAAAGCAGCACAATTATTTTGAACACTGATAATAATAACAAAAATACATTTCTGAAGAATCATGTGACTCACACTGAACTCTATTTTATCCTGATTAGCGTGTTTTATTCAGAAATATGTCAGAAACGTTACAGAAGTAAACAAGCTGTGCATGACAATTCGTGTTGACTTTAAAGGAGTATATGTTTATCCATATGTATGTGTGGATAAGAGGAAGTGACAGCTGTGCGGCGCTGCTGCAGTCGTCACCCAGTGGGGAGGGTGCAGGGGGTGACACTACTCCATTCAGCTGCTCCAGGGAGCCCTGCGCCATTGTCATGCTTCTCCACTGCAAACATTCCACATGCATACATCCCATCCGTCACACAGCACATCCAACACACTGCACCCGTTTCATTCCCAACAATGCGGTCCAAAAGCTACCCGTTAGGAAGTGACCAACGATTGTGCATACAAGTGTCTCCAGGTAATCTGAACAGCCTCTGGGCACTTTATATATCAGCGTCCTTTCTGTAGGCCACACAAACTCGAGCTCACTGAATGCTGCCACGGAGGGGGGAACCGGCCATCCATATTGGCTGCGTGAGTGTGTCTGAGGTTTTGTTTTGAGATTAAAGGGTTTTCACATTCCTCTGGCCCAGGGGTCAGAGGTCACCGTGTACACCATGCTGCCTCCTGTGTGCAGGTTTAACCCCTTCTGTCCAAAGGCAGAGAGTGAGAGAACAGCTAATTCAAGGTCAAATACAGGCGTTGTGCCAGATTCTCATCAGTTACACTGTTAAAGTACTAACAGACAAATATATGAGAAATCTGCACCCCAAAAAAATAGCCAGAAATTAAATAGCCATTTTGTTTTTATAAAGTCAAGGGCACATTCACCAGCCCTTTATGATTTGGACTTAGTTTAACTAAACTACGTGTTGCTCTATCAATCAATCAATCAAAAACTTTTCATCAGGTGTCTTTAACTACTATGTATTTCTATACATTTTTATGTTCAGTGTACTAATTTTGTTCATGTTGTATTGCAAAACACTTTTCCTGCTACCGAGGAGGGATACGGGTAAGGTTAGGGACAAGTTTAGTGGAATGGTTAGGTTTAAGGTTGGAATAAGTGAATAGTTCAAATGCAAAATTATAGAATTGGATGAAAGATTACATGTAAATACAATGTAAAACATGCATTCATGTGCACAGTAAGTACACTGATTGAAAGATGAATTTTAATGTTAGCACATAGTATGACTGAAAATCTTTAGAAGACATTTAAAAATGTCAGGGGAAAATATAAATATAGTTTTTTGTATTCTAACAACTTATGTGGCAAATTTAGACATTCAAAAATAAATAGAGTACTACATTTAACCTGCATTTTAAAGCAAAATACCAGTCCTTTGTCCATAATTAATATTACTGCTAGCATGATTATATTCTTTCCTAATTCAATGCAGTCAACAATAAATAAGAGTAATATGGTTACACGTTGACAAAATCAACTTTTGAAATTTAATTTACAGCTATTAAGCCTACTGAATGACACCTGTTACAGTATTAAATAGACTTTTTATTTCTAGAAGACATATTAAGAGTACATAAAACCTTAAAGAGCGCCTTTTCTTGAATGTTTGTTTGTGACTATGATTTCAGCTGAAATTAGGCCTGCCTACTCCTGTCATGGAGTGACTTTTAAAAATGCAAATGTTTGCAAAACATCTACCCAATCAGAGAGCCCTTCAAAAGGTCAGTGAGTACACTTCTGGTGAACTTCCACCAGGTGGGAGGGACTTACAAACAAGAAAGATGGTTTAATTTGATCTGCACACAAGAACAAACTTCACCTGCCTTTCCTCAAATAAGCAGAATCTACTCAAAAGCAAACTATAAACTAAACAAAGTACTACAAACCAAAAGTTAAAAATTTAATTTGACATGCAAACCACATCCGTTTTACTTAAGAGTGAGATCAAACATACTCGGTCCTTTGGCACACTAGACAGTAATAGGTAAATAAGTCACAAGAAACCAATAAAACACCAAAACTGAGACATTTGCTCAATAAACAGACAGGGCTATGTGAACCCAAGCCTCCGTCTTCACGAGTCTCACGTCTGTGAGGGTTTTATTAACACAGAGGCACACGACTCTCAACGTGTTCCGGAAAAAAAGAAGTTCAGTTACCAAAAATAGCCTGTGAGTTCACCATACTGAGATAAAGTGACAACAGCCGCGTTCGAGAGAGAGAGACGAGTGAGATTACGAGAGTGTGGTAGTTAAGCAAAGCAACAGATGGCACAGAGAGCGAGTGAGAGAAAAGAATTTCAGAGAGGAAGGAAAGAGGAAGAGGAGAGAGAGAGAAAAAAAAGAAAGAAAGAGAAGGCCGGAGGGAGGGAGGAGCTCTCGGTCAGTGATAGTCACCCAGACTCCAGAGGGGAGGATGGCTAGTCATGCTTTACTGACCACATTGACAAGGGATGACAGGCAGAGGAAGGGGGAGCAACTGCAACAGGAGATGCCAGATATGAGACCTGTGGGGGACAGAGAGTATGTGTGTGTGTGTGTGTGTGTGTTATCTTGACGTTCAGGGGCTTAAACACAAACAAAGACAACTTTTAACCTGAGGGCTGGTGAAAAAACCACAAAGCGCACTTTGTCCGAGTTGTTTCGGACCTGTAGTTACAAATCAACACTTGCTTATTTTTCGAGTGCACTTTTTTTAAACGCATCAAATTCTGGTCACACTCCTTTAACCCCACCCGCACGACACTGTCTGTGATGCACAGGTTTCACTTCCTCTAACAGTGTCCGTTTGGACCTTACACAGATCTTAGCGAGGTCGCAGAAAGCGGAAAGTTGCCCTCCCTTCCCGCCCTACTGACACAGAGGTAAAGCCCTGCCAAACCCTCAGCAGTTACACTGCACTGGTCCTGGCTACCAGCACGGGATGTGGCCACAATCTGCACCGTCTCCACCCCCCTCCACATTAAACACATCCACCAGCCTGGGCACAAACACAGGGAAACGCAGTTATACTTAGCCCCGCTGTGGCTGACCGTTACAGCAGGCCAGCTCACCTCATGTGCTTTGTGTTTGTCTCATTAGAACAGATTTGATTGGTGCGTTTCACTCTTCGCACTCGCTAAGGGAAGTGGCAAAGCACACTGTGTGATGCTTCAAAATAATCTCACAGTGACTAGAGGATGACTAGCAACAAAAAGGACTTCAGATACAATAAGGCTCGATGAAGGTGGTCCATCTTTTGCAGTCGTACGATAGATTTATGTGAGATTTAAGTTTACGAATCTTGCCGTTAGTCAACTGATAGTCAAATTATGTTGGGGGGGGTACTTAATTATGTTGCTTAAATAATTAGAAGGCTTTGTTCACCCAGAAATTAAAATTCTGTCATTAATTACTCACCCTCATGTTGAAAACAAATCACGAAGAGCATTAAAATCCAATGACACCTACATCAACAATTTAGATTTTAAATTCGACAAGTATTCGAAACCTATTTTTTTTTTTTTTTTTTTTGACAGCCCTATTTGAGGGCGGGGCAAAACACATTACAAAGAGTCAAATCAGACATTTGATAGTCATAATCACCGATGTTACCACGCAAAGAAGATACCTTACAGGTAATATATATATTATATTATTTTATGTTTTAATTAAAAGATAGTTAACAGTTATTGTTAGCAAAACCGTAAGATTATGAACTCTACGTTTACAACAGTGCTCTCATTAAAACGTCATGTATGTGACAGTAGTCATTAATGTTCTGCATTTCTGTTTTGAGCTGTGCGTAGAATGAAGTTTTTCATTTATTTGATAGAGAATGCGGAATTCGATACAGAATTGTGTATCTACACACAAATGAACCAGTAATTCTGAAGTGAAATCAGACATTGAGCACCCCCATATTGTAACGTTGTCTTGTGTCATGTGCTGTCTGCGTTTTTGCTTTGATTCTGTTTTAGACACGTTTTTGCCTTGTTTGTAACCCCGCCCATCACATTAGCGTTTCACTTCCTGCCAGCCGTGTTTCCCAGGTGTCTTGTATTTTCGTCCTTGATTATGTTTGTATTTAAACCGTGCCTTGTGTAGTGGTCAGTGTGAGTCTATGATTTAGTGTTAGTCATCTCCGCCTACTCTCCAGCTTTTCCCTGTATCCTGTTGTTTATGTCATTAAATGTTTCACGTTTGCTCGATCTCTTGCCTGCCTGCCTTTTTGTCCGCTGGGAAGCGAGATGCTTCATTACACATATAGCCAAAATGGCATGATCATATTACACAGCGAATATTGGACTGTGCAATTGGTATTTGAATCAGGCTACCGAAGCATTGAATCTTGGACTATTAAGGTCACTCCTATTCATTTGCATATTCATTTCTGGGACTTCCAGACACTGATGCAAAGCTGAATGTTCAGCATTATTACTCAAGGCTTTAGTGTCACATGAGCCTTCAGAAATCACTCTAATATGCTGATTCGCTGCACAAGACACATTTCTTATTATGTTAAAAACACTTGGGTGGTTCAGTTTGTAAAAAAAAACATTTTTGTAAGAATGTCTTTTTTTTTAATTTTGTATTTCATTTTTGCTATACAAAAAAAACCCTTAACTAATTTAAAGTAAAATAAAAATAAAATGCTATCAATAAAAAAGGAGGTGCTTTTCCCATTAAAATTATGTAATTGCAGCATCTACTAGCTAATAGGGCCTTGCTTGCCAGATACACCTTGACATACATATGACTGAATCTGGTTATTTTGGGTGATGAGTTACAAGACTAAAAGAAAAAAAATGAAACTGAGAATCAGACCATATTTTACTAACAAATCACACAACCCTGAGAAAGAAAGGGCATGCAATAATGAAAGTGTGCAATTGTAAGAAAAACAGCCTGCTCATAGAAACCTACAAATTCAAAAATAACAATAGTTTATTATCTAGTCTACAACAAGCTAACAAACGCAAAGGTGCCACAACAGCTCCTCTATCTATGATGCCAACAAAAGCACACGGCAGAGCTATCACGCTTCTCTCACTCCCTCTCCCTTCGTGTGCCATTCCTGTGGTTAAAGTGGGCACACATGTGGGTTTAAAGAAAAATAAACAGATTAAAGTTCTATTGAACTGGGATTGCCAAAAAACTATTTATCACACCATCCAAAAACACTCCCCTGAAAGTCTCTCTTAGTAACACGACAGACACATAAAGCTACAGCATAACACATTTTCTACAGTATATGACACTTTATAATTATTGGCACAACTGCAACATTTAAAGGGATACTTCACCCAAAATAAAAATCCCTATTATTGAACTGTTGACTTTAGCCATTATACATTATAGTATAATTGTGTCCTACCAATTTTAACATTTATTACACTTTTAAAAAATTACTTTTTAAAATGTAAGTCAACTTAAAACATAACCATAATCTCCACATTAACCCATTATAATAAGTGTCATATTAACCGTGCTCTTCAGCAAGTAGGGAATATCCAGAAATTGATTAAAAATTGAAAAATGATCAAAACTTAACTCTAAAATAAATTTTGATGAAATCTTAAAGCTACAAAATATATTGATTTTTTTTTTGTTTTTGTTCTTTTATTAACAGGCATCACACGAGCTGGGTTATTAGGTTGTTTTGACTGCTATTATTTTAAGAGCCTCTGCTACTGCACTGTGTGTCGCTGCATTTGTGTCTGCAACTACAGAGCATGTGCTACGACCACAGTATAATGGCTGACAGGACAGGAAAGTTCATTTTCACTGACGTATGGCCTGACGTGCACCTTATCTGACCACAGTTCACTGTTGTTCTACTGAAGATTCTCATCACCTGTACCATTTTCTGAGCTAGGAAGTGGAGTGCGCTTCTAAAAAGTCTCCTGTTTCATGTGGCCATAGAGAATAAATGCAATTCTTGCCAAGAAAAAAGAGACAGAAGCAGCAATAGTGAGTGGGGTGGCTGACTATATACCTCTGCTCCTGCTTTAAATTCTTAGCTCCCGCTTTATACTGTGTCCCTAATACCTGTGTACTTCCATAGTAACTAGATGTGTACGTAGCATGTAACCGCAGAGCAAGTACACATCGCTACATAATATATACAGCTGAAATATTTCTGTAACCAAACACATGTAACAACCCTCAGAACGATACACACACACACACACACACACACTATAAGTCCTTTACACAATCTGACATGTGCTTAAATTGAACTGGAAATTAGGTGCTGGGCGTCCTATCTAAGTACACAGGTATAAAGGACACTTACAACAGGAAGTTGGACAGAATAGGAGTCAATCCATTTAAAGTAAACTGACTCTTTAAAGCAAAACTCCAATCAAGGTTGTGTTCTATTGTTAAAACAGCCGTGGTTAAATGGCTTTGTTAGACACTATACCACTAAATGACTATATTCACAACACATCACAGCTTTGAGTGCTTCATGGTTTTTGTTTTTAAAATATTTAATGCATATCAAAATTTAAATATGTTTTTTTTATGAGAAACAAGTTATTAAACAGCCACCCTTCTGCTAGGCAAGTGATCCTACACTAGTGGCTCAAGACTTAAAAATGGGTTTAACATGGCCATGGGTTTAATAGTTGACTTTATGGCTGCCGAGCAGTGATATATATACATAAGAAGTGTTTAGCATCAAAGCTGTTAACATACTGTGCACTTTAGCGTGATCCGTTTGTAATTCAGAACAAACAACACATTTAAAAATCCTCAAGTAAATCTAAAAAGCCAGGAAGAAATGTTTCCGCTCCATTGATTTTATAACCGTTGACCCCTCTGTGCACAAATGCCACAGAGTAAACGGCACTATCTGCATCCCCTTTCATTCATCCTTTCTTCATGCTGAAAAAAAGCTCTCAATATACTTGTAGCATGAAGACATCTGGCCAACACACGGACCCCACTTAACGACGCCTGAGAAAAAAGGAGGGAAAAGAAAATTAACGGGCTTTACAAACAAAGGCCAATTATAGCGGGTTCCCTCCCTGATCTAATTTGCGGCCGAAGAACGACAGAGCAAACAAGTCCATGTTTAGCTGAAGGGGTGTTTTGCTTTAAGTCTGATTTTGGCTATCAGAAGCTCTGGACAACAGGAAAAGGCATGTGCGGAGTTAAAAGACAGCGCTGCCAGATGCCTTTCTGATTTCCTCAGGGATTCCCCTTGTGAATGCTGAAAAAACAACTTTAAGACGGGACGAGATACTGAGGCGTTTTGGTTTCCACGTGAATGTAAATAAGCAGGTGATCTGGGGACAGAGAGCATGGTGGAGTTAGATAAGGGTTATAGATATTTGTTTTGTTTTTTTATGTAGCTCTAGTGTATGTGGGGTTTGCACTGTGGGTTGATGTGACTGTGAATGGGGTGTATGAGTGTGTGTGTGTGTGTTGAGGTGAGTCAGGGGAAACCCCTTCTGGCAGGGAGTCCTGGTGGTGACACAGAGCTCCAGAACAGCAGGCATCCTGCCAGACGGCATCGAGCCAACTCTCTTCCTCGCTCTCCCGCACTCCCTACCGCATCCCTCTAACATTTCTCTCTATTAGAGCCTTTTAATGTCTCCGCTTTATATCTCAATCACGCTTTTATTTTTTCATTCTGTCATTCGTTCAGCGTTCCTACTCATGCGCTTCCTCGGTTGACTGTTACAGAAGCAGTCCAAAATTACCTCGAGTGGAGGAACTGAGAACTATATTTCTGTTTAAACAATTTTTTACTCTGCATATTTGTGACAAATGCTTGACATGTTACATGTTTTTAGTGGCTTATCAAATAAAATACTACTAAAAAGTCTGGGGAATAGAAATCTACACTTCCATTCATTAAAGTATCATGAAACAAGCTTTCATAAAACTAATATTGAGCACAATAGCTTTAAATAACTTCTTGCGCATTTTCTGAAGGATCATATAAAAGGGCAATAAAGACTTTGCTTCACATGACAGAAATAAATGTAATTTTAAAATATATTCAAACAGAAAACTATTAAAATGTATTAATATTTCACAATATTATGTGAAATAATACTGTTTTTACTATATTTCTGTGTCAAATACACAGTGAAAAAAAGCATTAAATAATCTTGTCAACCCCAATATTTTTATCACTAGTGTATATATAAACTATATATTCAAAGTCTAAACAAATCAGATGACAACCATGAACCCACAAGTAACTGAATTAATGTTGAAACCTTTAATCATTCATTTGTGCAAACTTTAATCACCTTTAATATGTGCGTCTTACACCTTAATTACTCACGCGCAGAAACATCTGAACCTCCATTTAGACGTCTCTGATCAAACGGTGTTTCAAACAAGTGTAGATTTTATTTTAATGATGAGAAAATCCAAAATCTTCTCTCCCTTCGTTCTCTTTCAGGTGTGGTCAGCAACAAACAACCTCTAAGTTAAGCTTCGTCAGCGGCGCTAAAAAAACAACAGCCATTGTTTCCACGACCCTTTTGTTTACAGATATCTGCAACACTTTACAATAGACCTCTCTCTCTTTCAGCCTTTCCGTCAATCAACTCCAAAGTTAGCTCATTTTTGTTTACTGCAGGAGAGCCCGTCTGGATTTAGGAGGATGTGCGGTAAAGGAGAGACGAGGAGGAGGGGAGAGCGAAAGTTGTAAAAATAACATTCCTGCATAAAAAGGCAGTGAAAATGGTCGCGGAGCAGAACGCATTCCTCACATTTCTTTCGAAACGTGATCAGTTTCTGCATCTCGCCGCCGGGCAGAGAAATGACAGCCGTGTGTGTGTGGGACGGTGACAGTGACACAGATATCGGCTCATTTATAAACTAGACAAGATGTGGAGATTCAGATCAGAGTCCTTCTGAATGTCAGAGTATCATACTCCGAAATGATAAAAAAAAAATAAAAAATACAAAGCCCAGTGAAATCTGTATATCAGCACTCTCGAAATCAGATGAATTCATATTTTTATATGCCAGCAATATGTTAATGCAATATTAATATTTTGCATTATGATATAAAATTGGTATGTATATAAAAAAAAAGTATTCTGAACATGGCAATAAATAAAATTATTAACTTTTTAAACACCTAGTGAACATTTTCACAGCAGTGTTATTTTAATATGTTAAGATACTACTAAAGTTTTTATTAATATTCTGTTTTCTAATATATTCTATTTCTATAAATTCTAATTTATATTTTTCCATTTTCGTTTATATTATATGTTTTTGTCATTTTATTCGTTTTCTTTTTACATGTACACTGTTGTTTAAAAGTTTGGATTTTTAATCATTTTTAAAGGAGTCTCTTATTCTCACCAAGGCTGCATTTATTTAAACAAAAATGGGGAAAAAACGTTAATATTTTGAAATATTATTGCAATTTCTAATATTGGTTTTCTATTTTAATGTACTATAAAACATCATTTATTTCTGTGACACAGCACTGAATTTTTAATAGCCATTACTCCAGTCTTCAGTGTTGCATGATCCTTTAGAAATCAATATGAAATCAAAATGATTTATTATCAGTGCTGAAACTTCTGTGCTGCCTAATTAATGAACTTTATTTTTTGGAAGCTGTGATACGTTTATCTTGGATTCTTTGATAAATAAGAAGTTAAAAATAATGGCATTTATTTAAGAGAAATCTTTTGCTTCTGAAGGATCAGGTGACTCTGAAGACTGAAGTAATAATGCTGAAAATTCAGCTTTGCATCACAGAAAAGTATATTATAATAGAAATTATTTTAAATGACATACATTTAAATGAAAGAAGTTCAAGTTGTTTTTAAATATGTATACAGCATTCTTTTTTTCAATATTAGTAATTTTATTCAGTTTTTTTAGCAGTCTATAGCTTTTACTGATTTTATTTCAGTTTTAGTTATTTTAGTACATTAAGTTTAACAAATTAGAAATATTGCCTAGGTAAGTACATTTATTTATTATTATTATTTTAAATTATATTTTAAATATATTTAGTTTACATATTTTATAAACATATACATTTAGTTCCTATACTGTATATATTTTTTAAATATATTTTAGCTTCTTTTATTTCAAGTAATCAAAATGTGTTTCTGGTTTTTATAGTTTTAGTTTCAGTCACCTACTGTAAAATAACTTCATGCTCATGCTGTATGTTTGTTATTGGACAGAGCTCACAAGAACAACAGTAGAAACAAAAGATATTTTGTTTTTGGAGATCTCAGCAGATGCGTATCCTGTTCTGTGTATGTAAAACTGAGCTCCATGCAGGGTCTGCACCAGGAGCATCGGTGTAGATATTAGATGGTTTATCAGAGAAGAACAAGCATGAATTGTGATGCAGTGAGGTGGGGCCCTTCCATAAGCAATCTCTCGCAGCTTCTCTGATGACAGATAGAGATCAGCTTTGCATTACAGCTCCCCTCCTCGCTCACACACACACACACACACATACGTGTGTATTGATGTAGGCAACAAAGCTCTGGTGCACGAGTTCGCCGTACTGATGTGCAATGAAAATCCCGTATGAGGGTAAAGAGAAAGAAGAAAGGGCCGTGGAGAGAAAGAGAGCGATGTGTGTGCATCGGGGGGAGGACTCCCCGTAGGCCATGAGGTGAAAGACACTGAGGCAGAGCAGTTATTCATTAAGATGCTGCTCTCTCTTCCTCTATTCTCTCCTTCCCTGGAGCTAAAAACACTTGTTCTCCCTTCAATGGCCGTCTAACCCGGGGTGGTCTTCCAGCCCACTACCTACACCCACCAATCAACAGCACAAACGCTGAGCTGCTGTGTATGTGCGCATGCAGATAAATTCCTTTTCATGCACAAAGACATTAAAAAGAAGGAACGTCTGATACTTGAAACTGTTAAGCAGAATTTATTATTAGAGTAAAATGAAAAAAGGAATAAGTGAAATGTTAAAAACTAAAATATACATGTATTGAACGTATATTATAATAAATTATAATAATAACCCTTATTAAGAACAATAAAACTGACATAATATAGGTATTAAAATTGTTTTTTTAAATGTCAAATATATTTCTATTTAATAATAATAACAAATATTAATTATTATTATTATCCTCATTATTTCAATATAAAAGAATATATTAAATTTATACAATATATTAAATATTAAATTTTTATAAATAAAAAATAATTAAGAATAATATGAGATTATTAAATAATAGATCAAGTATATTAAAATATTAAAAAATATGTAATCTATTGTAAAATATGTTTATGAATATGTTTATATTTATTATTTAATGATGATGATGGTAATAATAAATATGAATTTTTGTTATTATTGTTATAATTCCCTGTATTATTATGGTTGTTATTATTATTATTAATAGAATAACTATCAATATTTTTATCTTTATATTTAGTATTTTAATAATAATAATAATTTTGTTATTAAAATTGGTATTACTGGTATTAAAATCATTTAAAAATTACATCAAAGTTTAACATGTAAGAAAAAAGAAAACGTTTAATAAAAAGTTTAATTTTATATATAAAATTTGTTTGTTGTAGCATAACAATAATTTAATTAGATATTATTATTATTATTTCTTTATTAAGGACTATGTTATTTTTAATAACAATATATTTAATATTAACAATATTAACAACTGAATTATTTTGTCAAAGCAAAAGTAAATCAATTATTAAAATCTGATTAGCATAATGATTATCAGACACATGAACATTAAAATAATATGTAGCGTTTAAGTCAAAAACATCAAAGACCCGATCAAACTTGTTGATGTAAAGGTGGGTGTTTGTGCGCAGTAGAGTGTAACGGGGTATAGAGGGTGAGAATGTCTTTCTGTTAGTCTGCGCGTGTGTTTGTGTGTGTGTGTGGCTTGATCGCTATGTGCTGAAAGGGTTTGGGTTTCACATGAACGGTGAAATAGTTAACAGACTGCTGCCTCAGTCCTGCTCAATTCAACATTAACCTACACACACTCTGATGCTCTCAATGCTTTATGGGGACGTTATATAAACAATGGATTTTATATTGTACAAACTGTATTTTCTAACTTGTTTTCTCATTGGAACCACAAAAAGTTTGGTCCCCATAAAATAGCGAATACCAAGAACACACACTCACTCGCATAACATAGTATATAACACTTGTATTCACAAACTTTTTCTTGTGTGTACATTTCAAATCATAAATCTATTTGATATTTTTAAAAACTGGCCTGATTAAAGTTTTACACGCTCTGATTCAGTTCTACAGATTCACTCAACCAACTTCATGAGGTTCCAAGATTTGTAACGATACTTCAACTCATTTGTCCTGTTGAGCAGAGATGCCCTTAAACTGCATGCTTTCTGTCTGGCAAACAACAAAAACATTGCCACAAACTCACACCGAAAAAGAAACCATATAGTAGCAAGGGACATGTGTGTGAACAATTCAGCAATCTAAAAATATACGCTTCTAAATGCAGGTTTTTGAAGCGTAGGCATGCACGAGGGTCTCAGAGCGACGTCGTTATTATATCTCGATCGGTCTGCATTATTAAAGAGAAGAAACTTGTTTACGGATTTGAAGAAATGTAGCATTACATCACTTGCTCACCAAGTGAATGGGTGCCGTCAGAATAAGAGTGCAAAGACCTGAAAACCATTACAATAATAAACCAATCCATCATAAAGACATTTTAACGACTTTACATATTGCTTTCTCCAGTAAAAAAATCTTTTTATCCGAAGCAGAGAGAAATCTAGACAGATCAAGCGCTGTTCACAAAAAGTTTGCTAGATTTTGATGTGAGAGAACAACAGGAGATGGATTTTTATGGAGTAAGCGTTATTATGGTTTATGGACTTGTATTTTAGCCAGAAGTGAGAGTTTTAAGTTAAAACGTCTTGATGGTTATATTTCTTACAGATGATTAATTGATGTACAGGAGAATGGATTATTGTAATGTTTTTTGCATACACCAGGAAGTTAAAATGTTACCATTTTAGGTATGTTCGTTCATTTCTATTGTCTGATTTCGTTCTTTCATATGCATTTGGCTACCCACCAATAAAGAAACGGTTTGTAAAAAGCCTCTACCTAAAGAAAAACTGTGCCAAATCCTAAAATCTTGACGCTATCGCTGAACATTGAGCGTGAGCAAGCGGTTTCAAACTTAACGTGTTTCAAATTTATATGGACTTGTTTCGTGTTTTAACATCTGTATGCAAAGAAATTAAAACGTAAATATTAGTAATGTAACTTTAGAGTTTACGCATCATTCCCGCCATAGGCTATTCAACTTTTAATTAAGATTAAGCTCAACGTAATATCAGTTGTTTTTTTATCTCAAATATTTAGCTTGGTCGTGGAATGGAAAACTTCTGTAGAGTTTATTTTAATCTTCATGTAAAATCATTTAACAACCTATCAATTTTTTTTTTTACACTGACATCTAGTTCTGTGACAGAACATCTGTATCTGTTTAGTAGGTCTTCTGTTGATTTTAAGCAATGTCCATGTCTGACCCAAGCGAGGGTGTTTGCTGTGTGCTGAACTGAAGTTGGCACCTGACAAGACTCTGATACTCAAAACCTTGAAAGTGAGATTTAAAAGGTTTAAAAAGGAGCGCGCATAAAGAACACTGTGTTCTAGAGGACACACAATCTGTAGCACAAAACAATGAGTAAAGCTATCTGCAAAAAGAAGTGAGAACAAACTGTAACGGCAACTCTCATCGCCAAGCTTTATCACAATTTATGCGAATGCACTTGTATTTAACTTACTAAAGTGTCAAAGCTATTTTCTCTGAAGATTGTACCTCAACTTAAAGAAATATTATGTGCCACATTAGTGACACAAAATTACCCAATTCACCCTAAAACGCTAAAAGCCCCTTGACATCTCCCACTACAGTCGTAAACAACAAGACTGACGCAATCTGTCCAGGTGTAGATTTTCAGATGCTCAATCAAAGAATCAAACAATAAAAGACTAATAGTTGTGCAACTTTGAGGAAAGTCCCTCGTCACAGTCACTGCTTCCATTTCAGAGATGTAGATAAAAGTAGAGTTATCTAGTGAAAACAACTCACAATAAATCCGCCTTCGTGACACCGACAAATGTTTTAAATGAGTCTAGCATCTTCCAGAATGTGATGTCGAGCTGAACAGCATGAATCCTTAAACATTTCTGTCTCCTCTGCCAATGCCATGTTTGTCTAGGAATATAGAATTGCTTGTTTTGAGGATTCAGTACACTGAAAGAATGTAACTGTCCTCTGAGACATGCCATACTTTTGGACATTAGTCAAATATCTCAGCCATGTGGTTTTGAGGAATGGAGTGGAGACAGGTCCTGAAAAGATTTCCACCCTTACTACCTGGCCGTGACCCAGAAACATCAAGGACCTCGTGTCCTTCCAAGGATTTGCAGGTTATAGCAGGAGGTTTATATAGGACTACTTCTATGTTTATTCATACCTGTTGCACATGGATGCAAGGCTGCATGGAGCTGGCCCTGCACCAGGAACAGAAGAGGAGGAGATGATCCTCTGTAAAATTCCATGTCCGTGGTCCGTCACCAACTTATGCTCAAATATGGCAGTTATTTAAATGAGTATTTCACGTGAAAGCAAGAAATTTAACACAAGTTATTTAAATTAGTCATATCCATTTAAAAAATGCATTAATTCAATCGGATCCTATACTTTATACAGTGTTCGCTTTTAAATATAAAAAAGGAGTAGTTCACCAAAAAAAAAAAAAAATGCTGAAACTGTACTCACTCTCAGGACATCCAAGAGGAACATTAGTTTGTTTCTTTATAGAAACAAATTTGAAGAAATGTAGCACTACATCACTTGCTCACTATGTGAATGGGTGCCGTCAAAATAAGAGTTCAAAGGGTTAATAAAAACATAATTATTTGTAATAAACCAATGATTTCTCCAGTGAAAAGATCACTTTATCCAGAGCAAAGAGAAATACAGACAGATCAAGCTCTGTTCAAGCAAAAACAGTCTAAAACTGTTCTAAACAAATATTTTTATGGTTTTGGTGTGAGAGGACAACAAGAGATGGACTTTGCACTGGAGTAAGTGTTATTATGCTTAATGGTTTATGAACTTTTATATTCTTTTTTCTTTTTTTATTTTATCCGGAAGTGGCAGTTTAAAGTTAAAACATCTTGATGGTGATATTTCTTATAAGCCATTAATTTATGTACAGGAGTGTGGAATATTGTGATGTTTTGTATACTGTGCATCAGGCATTACGGCCATTATGTTATTGTAAATACACTCACCGGCCACTTTATTAGGTACAGCTTGCTAGTACTGGGTTGGACCCCTTTCTGCCTTCAGAACTGCCTTTATCCCTGGTTGCATAGATTCAATGAGGTGCTAGAAACATTCTTCAGAGATATTGGTCCATATTGACACGAAAGTATCACGCAGTTGCTGCAGGTTTGTCGGCTGCACATCCATGATGCGAATCTCCCGTTCCACCACATCACAAAGGTGCTCTATTGGGTTGAGATCTGGTGACTATGGAGGTCATTTTAATACAGTGAACTCATTGTCATGTTCAAGAAACCAGTCTGAGATGATTCGAGCTTTATGACATGGTGCATTATCCTGCAGGAGGTAGCCATCAGAAGATGGGTACGCTGTGGTCATAAAGGGATGGACATGGTCAGCAACAATACTCAGGTAGGCTGTGGAGTTCCAACGATGATCAATTAGCACTAAGGGGCCCAAAGTGTGCCAAGAAAATGTCCCCCACACCATTACACCACTACCACCACCAGCCTGAACCGTTAATACAAGGCAGGATGGATCCATGCTTTCATGTTGTTGACGCCAAATTTTAACCCTACCATCCGAATGTCGCAGCAGAAATCAAGATTCACCAGACCAGGCAACATTTTTCCAATCTTCTATTGTCCAGTTTCGGTGAGCCTGTGTGAATTGTAGCCTCAGTTTCCTGTTCTTAGCTGACAGGAGTGGCACCCG
>JAUMHR010000037.1:544057-565532 GCA_032361145.1 Enteromius fasciolatus
GTATTTGACTAAAGTTTGAGCTTATACGCATGTGTACAGAGTTTGGTGAAGATACCTCATTCCGTTCCAGAGTTATAGTCTCGGATAACATTTGGCTAACATTAACAAAGACACTAATTGGAGTACTGTTTGATAATGAATGTCCAAAGAATATTTCTGTAGTAGTTTGGTTCCGATCGGGCAAACAACCTAGGACTAAAACCTAAACTTAACAGTATACCTTACTAAGTCTTGCAGTTCAGTTACAAGAGCCAATCTTTGCTTGCATTAATTTGAACAGCCTTGAAAACAGTTGCAAAAATACTATTTACCATCTTTACATGACCCTGAAAAATATTTTTGTAATAAAGAGACAACATTCATGACAGATTTTATTGATTTGACAAATCCAGTTTAAAAATAAGATTGGCAAACAGTTTTTGGAATCTTTCTTCTTTCATGTAGGACTTGCAACAATTAGAAATAGCTGCCCCAGGGAGTTACCAAGATGGCCACCAAATCAGCTGATTTACCTGATTCTGAAAGGGAACATTCTGGGTTTTTTCCACCTAATGTGGGTTTATTGTTCGTGTCAATTACCACAGTCAGTAAATTCAGACAATAATCGCTAAAGTGCTGTGAGTGCATATCAGGAAGCTTTCTTCCTTTATTTCAGTGCTGTTGGTCAATTTGTAATTTATCTAACCTTTATTTTTGTTGTTCAGGTTTCAGGTTCACTTACTGTTTTAGGCTCTTCCCACTGTCCTTGTCTCTCTTTCGCTGTCTTTGCTTGGAAATGACATGTCTGTCACTCCTCCACACCTCCCACCTGTGTGTCTCACTGTCCATTTGAAAGTGAACACTCTTGACTTTATCATGGACAGAAAAATCCAGACTTCCTCATGGTGGAGTTCCCTCTTGCTTCAGTGCTCTGGTCTCTAAGTACCCAACCTCTCCCAGAATCCTTTACACATGCACTATATATAGACACTTTGGCCTCTAAAACCAAGAGGTGCCTCAAGCCAGGACACACCACAGTGTCTCAGCTTTGGCCAGTGAAGATGACGATGATAGCAATGCCTTTTTCCAAAACGTAAGCACCCCCTGCCCTTGGAGCAGAATGCCTGAGCTACTCAGTAGAGATGGAGGGATGGTAAAAGCTTCCAGTTTTTATAGGAGATCATCCCCTTCTAACACCCGTGTTGTATCTGTAACAAAAGTGGCCGACTGCCCATCTCTGCCATCTGGGCTTCTTCCCAGTCCCATGGGGCAACACTGAAGAAAAGATGCCCTGCCAGCAAAAAATTTCTTTGAAACAAAAGTTTGCACATGACAGAGGCACTTACATGTACCTTTCTGTGCTATTTGGGGGGACCATTTGATTGATATATAAAGTAGATTGGATCCAGTGGGAGCCATATCCTACAGTGCACAGTGCTTCAGGTGAGATTTCCATTATGGCCATTTCCTGACCCCATCCCCTTTCTCCTCCTGCATTGCTTCCTATATTTCCTCTCAATAAAAAATCCCAAAATATAAAAAGTAAAAATGGATCAGGTCACAACATGGTAGCCTAAAACTCAATGTGTCTGAAGCCATGGTTCTGTCGTTTACTTTTTCATCACTTGTTTGGAATCAGTCCAAAACCAATCCTCACCCACTTGGGTAAATATTTCCTTACATTAACCTGTTTGAGGAAGGCCGTGCTTAACTGGCTTATTGCAAAGTAATAGATGTCTTGAGAGGAACACAATGAGACAAGCCACTTAGTATCGTGGTGGGCTGTTTAATGGAGGATAATCCCATTAATCACAATGCATAGGGTGGGGGGAATGTGCTTCGCTCTCGTCGCTCACCATCAGAATCAAAGCTGATCTCCGGATGCAGTGGATGTTACGGGGATTGTCCTGCTATTATTCAAAAGTTCTGCTTGTGTTTCTTACCTTTTTAATGGAGAGGGCCTGTCTGCACTTGTGACAGACGCTGAACCATATTTAGAAAGCTTGAAGCTTTGGACAGACAAGAATGTATAACGATTAGCTTTGAGCCTGTGGAAAGAGCTGGATGAGTTTTAAATGGAAAAAGGAATGTGGCAAGTTGGATTTTGGAAAGCACAACTATGATTTCCACGATGCTTTAACTGTATAACTGAATAATGTCACAGAATTTGCCTAATTTTGGATAAATAAATTAAAACGAAGTCTTTTCTTGAGCATTCTACCATTTATTTTGAGAAAAAACATTATATCATATACAAACAGAAACTTAAAGGTCCTCACAACAAGTTCAGTTTAACTTGACTGAACTGGATATTTTGACAATTTTTTAAATAAAATTTTAAAAAGAAATATACATTTTTTTTTCCTTTTAAAGACACATCAATGGGCCACAGGATGGCTTTATTTAGCTATGTGAGGCAATTTTTATTATGGTCCAGTGTGCTTTATTTGACTTCGTTTGGACTGTTGAGAAAAACCACTGCTGTTATAAATCTTAGAAAAACAAGGACACATTTTAAAGTCCAATTGGATTAGTAATCTACATTTAGAATGACTTGAGGGTGAGTAAAACATGGGCCAATTTAAATGTTTGTGTGAACTAATCCTTTAAATTGTGTAAGTTTCATGATTTAAATTAATTGGACATGCTTTTTTGATTGATAAAAGTTTTATTTAACCAAAAAAACACAAACTAGAATGAAAAAAGGAACAATCCCCCCCAAAAAAAAAGAATTTTGGAATAAAATAAAACATTCCATAGCAACTACAGTATGACTGTTTGAAGTCACTGGTCATTTCATGTCATCCAAATGCGTCACAGCATGTCCAATCCTAAATCTAGAGGGACATTTTCCAGCAGAGTTTAGCACCAGCATTAATTAAACACCTGAACCAGCTAATAAAGGTCTTCAGGATCTTTAGAACCTTTCAGACAGGTGTGATTGAGATAAACTCTTTAGGAAAGTGGACTTCCAGGAACAGGATTTGATGCCCCTGTGTTACATAAACACAACTTTTGGTTTGAAGATCCTTGCATGGGTTTTTTCCTCTAAACTACGTTCCCGGAAACTTTAAATAATAGACATTCTGGAAGCTTTTCTTATCTGATCCAGGTATTTCAGAACATGGCTTTCTAATAACAATTTGACGGTTTTCTTTTTTAAAGGAAACATCCAAAACAGGGTTGGAAACCCCAGCTCTGTATCTGTAAGATGCACTTTCCAAATGATATCCAATCCTGCTCCTGGAGGGAACAGGATTGTGCACCCCAATCAATAGATTTGCAGCGGTCTGTGATGACTGCCATAAAAAGTGATCACTGAGAGACAGGAAGAGAAAGAGGAGAGCGTTCTGGGACATGATTATAGGCCTGACAGGATATGTCTCTGTTTGTCCGTGTTTAGACACTCGGAGTAAGTCTTTGATTGCATACAGGTTCAGATCTCCTTACTGTTCGTCTCGTTGTGACTGTGTACTAACACTAGCTCCAGGCAGACCGCTGTGGACGGAGAGGGTAATAGGTACGTGTGTGTGTTTGAGAGTGTGTAAAGGGGTTAGAACACCACCAAACCGTCAAACTTCCCCATTCAGGGCAGGACAACGCCCTGCTGTTTGTTTTCTTCTGCTGTATTTTACTCCGCGGCTTTTTCTTCCTCTTCTGGTTTTACGGGGGGTTTCTGTTCTTTATAGACAAACCCCCACCCTCTTCTGCTCTCTACCCTCTAGTCAGACCGGTTTGAGCATAGAGAGAGAGAGAGAAAGGAGAGAAGAGGAAGAAGTGAGCTGTTTGGACAAACGGACGCCCCGGGCAGGATGTGGAGGTTCGCTGCCCTCTGGGTGTGTCGGGTTGGCCCTGCTACACAGACACACACACACAACCAGCGTGGGAGGGCAAAATCTCCCTTCCTCACACACACACACACTCATTCTTCAACCCCACACCCTCTCCAGCTCCTCACAATCCTCCACCCATTGTCCTCTCCTCACCTCCTCCCTGTGGCTGCACCCTGCTCTCCCTCGCTCCTAAATAAGGAGAGGTTTAGGGGAGAGGGCGTTAAAGGTGCAAAGGAAAATTCCAATGTTTAAGTGGGCAATGGCTGACACACGAACTGCATGTGCGCTAAAGATGATGATCTGTTATACGCGTGTCGTATGTGCTGTAGAAACAGGTGTGACTATACAGCAGAGTGTATGTGTGTGGGAGGTGGGGCTGCTATATTTAGTCATACACATTCGTCTCTATAACCTAAATAAATGGGTGTGTTTTAACTGTTAATTGGTTCATATATAATATGTTTATATTATTAAATATATTATTTTTACTACTGCAGTTAATATTAAAACTGCTAAAAAAAGGTGTGCTTTAGAAGAAACTTTCTCTATTAAAGGGATTGTTTACTCAAAAATGAAAATTCTCTCATTAATTACTCACCCTAATGTCATTCCAAAAATATAAGACTTTCGTTCATCTTTGAAACACAAATTAAGATATTTGTGATGAAACTTGAGCGCTTTCTAAAGCTGCATAGACAACAATGCAACTTGAACCATGTTCAAGGCCTAGAAAGGTAGCAAGGACATGCTTACAATCGTCCATGTGACATCAACAGTTATTTTTCGAAAATTTATAAAAAATACTTTTGTGTGTGTGTGTGAAAAAAATATTCTTGTAGCTTTATAAAATAATGGTTGGGTAACAGTCCTTACTAACCTTTTGGCCTGGAAACATTTCAGTTGTATTGCTGTCTATGGAGAGTCAGAAAACTCTCAGGTTTCATTAAACATATCTTAATTTGTGTTCTGAAAATGAACAAAGGTCTTATGGTTTTGGGATGACATGATGGTGAGTAATGAATGACAGAATTCAAATTTATGGTTGAACTTTGACTTTAATATCTTTTCACAAATTTGCTTAAATAATTTTTTTAAGCAACATAAATAATTTAATTCTAGGTTAGGATTGGACTAGTTGACTCGTTTTACTAGTTACATGACATTTACAACTGAATTCAGAACTGAGAGAAGTGAACTGAGGACCCATGAATGAAGATGGCAAATTTCAAATGATGTACTTCTAGCACCAGCCAAGCAATTGCGGCTGAGATAAATGGAAATGCTAACAGATCTGTAGACATTACAGTTCGCTTTATGTAAACACAGGTGAAGTCTACAGTATGTCCTTGTGTAGATATCTAGGTAAATTCATGTGGGTGTTTGCGAAGGGGGTGTTAGCATTAATGCATGGAGGATACAAATCTCGTGCATGTCCCCAATTGTGCCCCATCAATTCAGTTGTGTCACTTCTGTTTTCTTTCAAATAATGGACTGCAGCGACTGTGTGTGTGTGTGTGTGTGATGGAATGCCCTTGAAGAGATGCAGTATCTTTGGGCGTGAGCTTCACACCATCAGAAGCATTCCCTGGCTTCTGTTTCATGCCCACCATCACACACACACACACACATACGGTAAAAGCAGCATTGTGGTTTTCTTTGCGAAAACTCTTGTACCGAAGTGGATTTTTTTTGGACCAGCTCACTCAGTGACAGTGGTGTGAAGTTAAAGGCTCCCTTTTCTGCGAAAATGGCAGGAAGCCGGCAGATTGCCCCTCCCCCCCCCCACCTTTCTCTCTCAGAGGTATTGTGGGAGGTGAGAGAGAGTGAGAGAGGTGTCACCATCCTTCCCCTGAGGCGATCAGTATGGAGGGTCTGGGCTCATCACCAGTTCGGCTCCAAACAATCAGGACCTCACAGCAGGAGCTGCACACACACAAACACCCCTCTCCACAGAAACAGTGGTGGAGCCAGGCCTGGGGAGCTGAGGACCACTCTCACAAGCAGCTTATCTGTCCAGTGACATCACTGAGTCTGGTTGCAGATCTAGGGGTAAAAACACAGTTGAAAATTTTTCATCAACACTGCGAGATTGAAGATTAGAGCCTTAGAGTTAAAACTTAGTTACTGGTGGAGAAACACTGGTTTGGTAGTTATATGGGATGAACTGTGGTAACATGAGAGTTTTTAATGAGGCAATGACATCTAAATGAATACATTTTTAAAAATAAAAAGTAATTGCAGATCGTTATTAATTCCGTTGATTAATTACTAAAAAAAACAAAACAAGCAACAACAAAAAATACATCCACATTGCAAATATGACCCCCCCCCACACACAAATTCAATTCCATGCAAAGGAAGTAAATAAAGTGCAAACAAAATAGAATTAGGGCATCTGTTGCACTGACCATTTTCAATGAATAGATATGAATTAGTTTATTACTATTATTTTTACACATAATTAAATATGTTAGACAGAAGAGACAACAAATTGAACAAGCTTGCACAGCTATGAAAGAAAACCAGTTGCCTGTGGAGAATCAGTTATACAATTTCATTATAAAACGTGCAACAACGTGTAGAACCCCATGACTGACCAATCAGAATCGAATGTTCTAGAGGGCAGTGCACTATAGAAACAGGATAAAGATGTCTCTCTCGATTCTGTGTTTGGCTTTGTGAAAGAATTCACCACAACCTTGAAGCAGTCTCACTCCAAGGTTTGTCCTCCTCTCGCCTCTAGCTCTCTCTCATTCTTTTACCCCACATCCTCCTTGTTTTCTTTTTTTTCTGCTGGCACAATTATAGAGAAAAAGGGCAGAAGGAGGAGGATATGAAAAGAAAGAAGTGGGAAAAAAAGGGAGGAGGAAAGTAGGAGAGAAAGAGAGATAAAGTTGGGACACCCCGGCCCCTCTGTCTCTGATAACTGGCTCCAGAGTCTGTGGGGGTTAGGGATTCCTGTCTGCTCTATCGGGCAAACACACACACACACACACACACACACACACTCAGATCCACCCGTCCTGCATTCCTGAGACCACATGAGGAAGTGGCCGTTACTGTCCTCCCAAACAGTCCATTTCTTTCCCCCTCTCGCTCCACATCCATCCTCTCTATCCCTCTATTTTTCCACCGCTTCCAGCCTCCATTCCTTCTCTTCTGAGGAATTACAACTATGAGATCAATTATGTCTCTCTCCTTCATTTGCTATTTTCCTCATCTTAACCGCTTCTCTCCCTCATCTTCTTTCTAACCTCTGGTCCCCTGCGCTCCCTCTGTGTCTTTCCATCTCCTTAATACTGTCTTTCTCTTTTTCTCATATGTGTGCTATCAAAATCTAGTTTGAAGAAGGGAAAAACTCTCCAAAACTCCAATATGACAGATAAAGTTGACATTAAAAAAAAAGAGTATAAACGTTTAAGTTTTACACAATATTTGTGTGTGCGGTTTGTCTTGCTGATATTAAAGTCTAGTGGGCTATACAGTAGTTGCCATACTTAATTGAACTTGAATGAAAATGAGGCCTTTAAAGGATAATTGACTCACAACTGAGTAATGCGTCATCATTTACGCTCCCTCGTGTTGTTCTGAACCTGTTTTTGGGTGAACTGTTCCTTTAAGTGTAGACATAAATCCTCAATTAACTAAATTAAATATGGTGTTGAAGCTCTCATTTCCTTCAGAATAAAATTGAAATCATGATGTGACAGCACGATTATCAAAATCTCAAAGGCTGCTTTATAGTACATCTCTGAGTTTTAGGTCGCTTTTACTTGTAATGAGAAGTAGCAAAAAGCTTCCTGTGGTTTTATCTTTGGATCTAACTCTCTATCTATCTAAAATATGTGACCAAATTGCACATTTTTGCAAACAAAGTTACGTTTTTCCCACCAAAATCATGCAGCCCTAACAGTGGCCTGCGTAGAGAGTTGACAGCACAGCAGCTCAATAGATTGGAATAGAGCTATTGTCATACATTTTCACTCATCCCATCTTTGTAGCTCCGTTCTCCCCGCTCATGCCCCAGTCGCGCTCTGTCATTAGCTCTGATGCGTTCTGATGAGGCTTCACAGAGAGAGTGTGTAAAACTGTGTGGCGTATTACCCACATGTCAACGGGGCCAACTCTGTGGCCCCCACCACAAGCAAAAGAGGAAGTGACACGTCAGCTAGCTTAAATAAGACCCCGATTCTCTAACTCTCCATCCGTCATACTCTAGGGGAGGGCATGATTCTGCTGATTTGATCACATGCAATTAATTTCACCGACCCAACTCTCCTCTGGCGAGAGGGAATAAGACACTTCCGTTTCACTTTCTTCCCCTCTCTTTTCTCTTTCCCACTCTTGCCCCTCCTGAAAACCTCCTTATTGTTCCATTTTAGATCGGTGCGTCAGTCACAGTAACCTTGTACAGAGTTATATTAAGATTCCAGCAGATCACACATTATCCTGCGTCTCTCAATGAACTCTTCTGCTTACTGAAGACCTGTCTTGATATGTAGAACATCTACATGATATGTTGTTGCCATGGAGCTCCGTTGATTATCTGTGGGCAGACGCGCACATTTTGCGCGAGGTTGTACGGTGTGTTTTGACAGTGGCAGGATTACCTGTTCTAATTGTGCCCTTGTAACATTGTCAAGATTTTTGCATCAAAAAACATCATAATTCGAAGTAAGAAGGCTATTTTCTGTCCTGTTGTTAACCCCTCATCTATGCATGTGGTGGTTGTAGACTCCGAAGTAAATTTGACTATATACTTGTGACACAGTCAAAAACAAAAAGTCCACATACTGAAAACAGGCTATTCACACTTGTGTTGTGACATTACTGTCAGATTCATCATCTTAATGTTTTTGAAAATCCTGCATCGAAATGTGCCTTTTTAAAAAAAATTAATCTGCATTAAAATTGATGGACAAAGTTCTTATCGTGGTCTGGATCGTCATTAAAAATAGATAAAAAATCACTCTTTCCTAGCATTGTGATCAGAAAGAAAGATTATACAAAGACAACTTTTCCACAACTTGGAACTGCACAGCATTTTCTTGTATTCTGAGCATCTTTATCCTTGGTTTCTGTGTAGACTTGCATTTATCTGTTGTTATTACATGGGTGCGAGGCTAAATAAGCTTCAGTATAAGCTGTTTTTTAAACTAACGAGAAAGTTTACAGAATGTTTTTATAGTTCAGTGACCTATTATATGTCTAAAGATCAAGGGAATTGTGGTTTCTCAGTTTATGACCGCTTTAAGATTTGGAGATCACGTGCAGTCCCATCATCTCTCATTATAAATGGTTGCCTCTCGGTTTCGTTTCCACTGTGTCGAGTTGAAATGTAGAACCCTCTACATGAGATCCTGTTGCCATGGAGCTTCATTGACCATGTGGAGCTGCAGACTGCATGTCGGTCACATGGAGTTGAAGTTGTATGGCGTGTTTTGACAGCTGCAGAATTACCTGCGGAATCGGGAATTTGTGCATGAAATCAATACAAAAAATGTTTAATGGTTTTATTGAAACATTGAGTGGCTTCTGACCCGGTCCACACTACTGACGACGAGGTTTGAGGGTTTTTTTTTTTTTTTTTGGAATCGTATCGTGTGTCAGATAATCTGACATTAATCTAATCTGATCGTCTTATCCGCCTGAAGACCTGGTGTCTCCCTCCCGCTCATTTCTTCTCAGGCTTTCCATTTGGTTTCTTACCTGGAGTCTGTCTGCACTCTTATGGCAGACCTTTACGTCTGTACTGACCACTTTAAGCTTTGATTCTCGCTCAGTCGCTCCCTGAGTTTATTCTTCTGGCTCCTGTGTTCTTCTTCGCCCAAGACAGAAGTTACCAAGGATACGGCCATACAGCCAAGCTAGATACAGTTCATGATGAGTCAGAAATACGGTAAACGTGAGACAGGAGAGACACATGTAGCCCTAGTTTACTCATGTTATTAAAAAGTTTTCATTTAGAGAATGTTTAACTGTAATTTTAGGATAATTTTACAGAGTTAGGACATTTCACCCTGAACAGATATTAATAACAGGTGTAAACAGCTTCAGTACTTTTATGATTACATACGATTTTTTTATTTATGTCACTATTTTTGTCAAGGGCTAATGAGATAGTGGAAACTACTGGGGGGAAAATGGGGTTGGGAAATTACTAAAGCCACAATCAAACTTGGGATTTGCCTGGACAGAAATGCACCGCCAGGCCGTGTCTCCATTACTGTCAAATTTACAGTAATTTGACCTCATTCAAAGTGTCTGTCAGCAGACATTCCTCAAAGGTACAACACACTCCAGCGTCTGTCAGCTGTGTGGAAACTTTCTGTATGAAAAATCTTTGTAATGTGTATGTTCAAGGTCCAAAATCAACCGTTGCTAAGTGCCAAATGTTAGTAAAATTGCCTTTGGTGAGTAAATAAAGTGGAGTAACTCCATTTGGCTGGCAACTTTAAAGGATTTGCAACATAATATGTGGTTTAAATTGAACTGTAAGAAAGATAGTCTGACTTTTCACTGATGTAAGAGACTTAGCGACGTAGGTCTATCAAAGAAGACTTTTAATAGCATTTATCCTCAGTAAAAATTGATCAAATTTATCCAGTGTGGTGACACATGCAGTTTGTGCAATATTCCTCCCATTAAGCCACGGATATATTAGGGGGGAAAAATCATCATGCATCTTCATGTTTTATGCAGAGACTGAGACTCGTATACGATGCTGTGAATGACCTGCGTTGTTTGTCACAAATATACAAGGGAGAAAAAATATTCCATTATACAACAAATAGTTCCTGTCCTTGAATCTGATTGGTTGAGTCGTGTTCCAAGATATAACAGTCCAACAACACTGGGTCTTTTTAGTGTTTGCATGGCTCTGCTTACCTGTGTTTGCATGTTTCAGACTGTCAGCGTGTTCATTAGTTAATTTTTCAGGGACTGTTTCCGCAAGCTGCAACAATGGGCTGCCTCTTTATGTGTGAGTCAGTCATTCATTAAACTGATTTGTGCAAAAACACTCATTTATTCATCAACAAACAATGGATTTTCTTTAAAAGTGAGTCATTGAATTAGTTGCTCAACCAATTCGCTTAAAAAAAATTATATGAATATTTCTACTTCCCTAATATACAGTTGACAAACAATGGTATGTTAAATACCACGCTACATTAAGAACCATACACATTTGTAGATTTTTTTAGAACATATGAAGAGTTCATAAAAAAAAAAAATTGTGCATTTCAATTAATCTTATTCAAGTTGGGTTATTTTGATTAGGTTAAAATATCTAAAATCAGCTAACATGATAAAAAACAATAAAACATGATAATATGAATTTTAAAAAATGTTTTTATCTGTGCAAATTTTGTGTAAATAAGCTCTTTATATAGATAACATGCTTTTAGTGATTGTGGGGCAGTTTTTAATGCAACATTAGCATCTACTCTGAGTATATGCAATTTTGAATTAGTCACTCATTGACTGAACAGATTCATTCAAAAACACTGATTCGTGAGTAAATCATATGAGTGAATCATCAAGTCATTTACTGAACGGATTTGATCAAAAATGTGTTGCTAATTTGCTTGGTACTTTTTCACTGGCAAAGTATATATACAAATACAAATACAAAGTAACTCTCAAAATTTGACTCTAAAATGAAGTTACTAAATATTATCATCTTATTTAATTGTAGTATTAAAAAGCAAGTTATTGTGCTGATTTTCAGGTATTCTGATACAACAGCACTCTTACTCATTTGATATGACTTCATCAAGTCATTGATCAAGTGAGTCATTGAGTCATTCACTTAACCAATTTGTTCAAAAACACTATCTGCAACCAAATATGCCTGATTTAGTGCATCCACATTCACAGTAACCCAGATGAGCAACTGCTTAGGTAGAGATTCTCAAGTGCACATTCAGTGGCTACTATCCCATAAGGCTGTGGGAGAGGATTTGTGAATGACAGTGAATTGACGCAGCTGACACTAGTACGTCACATAACAATGACAACATGCAGCATTTCTTATAAAGAAATTAAGAAATATTGCGAACAATTCACCACATGGTTAATTTTAGACGTTGTGTTCGTGTGTTTGGACATCTAAAAAGGGCCGGTCCTGTTGCCTGCTCTTTAAACCCTGATTTCTGGCCTGTGCTCTGGATTTAGCGTCGGTCGCACCCTCCCCAGAGTCGTGCTTTTAGCACAAAGCCCTGCGTGTTTGCTTCCCCTCTCCACCCAGCATTCCATTTTCCCCAAGATCTCCTCTCTCCCACTCTCTCCGACCCTCCCTTTCTCTCTCCGTCTGTCTTTCTCTGTCTCTTACGCCCTCTCTCTTTCTGCTGCTCGCACTGTCTGCCACTTTGTGCTCCCTCTCTCTCTCTGCTTTGCTAAGCTGCATTAACTCCCCAGATTACCTTGAGCCCTGCAATCCTCCACTCCCCCTCTCCACCTCCACCCCTGCTCGCGCTCACCCTCTCGTCCTCTCCGTCGCCCACTCAGCTCCCCCCTCCATCATTACCCACACTTCTCTTTCTCTCGTCTTTCTCCCTCCTTTCTAGCCTTCAGGGTTTGTTTGATTTATTCTTCCTCTATCTATCTATCTCTCTCTCTCCTCGGAGGTTGTGGCCCGACTAGTCCCTAAAAAACAACAGCGAGAGAGAGAGAAAATAACAACCTCTCTTTTACTTTCCATCATGCCTCCTCTTTCTTCGTTTTTTTTTCTTCCCTCTCATCCCCCTCTCCCACACTGCTTTTAAATTGCCTCTGAATTCTTCGGCTTTTTTAGTGCCTCCCTCCCTCCATTCCTTGGAAATTACTTTTTACCCTTTCAAACTCCAACCACGCTGAGGAAGCAGGCCTGACCTTCCCCTCCCTACCCATAAGCCCCGCCGGACACATGAGTGGCGTGTGTATGTTTACATACGTGTGCGTTCGCTGTCCCAAGGGGCTGTTTATCGTGGCTAATGAGTGTCTGATGTGACGATGTAGTAGATAAGAGTTAAACACAACAGCCTAAACAGCTCTCTGTGTGTCTTATCGTCGAATAGAAACTCCATGCTGTGTGTGCGCAAACCTGATCTCTGTGCGAGATGGGAGAGCGTCCAGGGACACCTCGAAACCGGCTGAAACAAAAGACAGTGTTGAGTTTCAGCCGGGGAGGGTCGTAATCGCCACAGCAGCTGGAACAGAGGGTCACAGGGTCAAACCCCGTCAGCTGACCCTTTTCTCTCGGCCTCTCTGTGTTGTTCTCTCGTTTATTGTGCTTTAATAGACATTCGCCCAACCCCATCCCCTCCAATAACCATTAACACGCACAGATCACACACTCTCCACACTCACAAAAAGCTCTTTCAGAGACGAAGCCCACTTTCAATGCCGCAGCACAAGGTCTTACATTAGCCACTACGCGTGTGCTCGTTCGTGTTCCTGAATGCATATTTTCTCATGCCGAGAGTTTACGTTGTAGCGCCCGATAAACAGATACGTTGGAACCAGCGGACGCCCACGCGCAGACGCACACACAATCACGCGCGGACACAAAGCCAACACCGTGGGTCCGCCTATTTGTGTCTACTCTTAAAAGGGTGTTTTATTTAGCATAAATGTTGAAGCCAAGAGTGCCTGGCTGCCATGGCAACCACATTAAACTGAGATCCCCTTTGCAAGAAAGAATCAAACTGATTCAGCCGTTCTCTTATGAGGGGAACGGGGGACAATACGCGCCATTATTCCCACTGTAATCTCACTCTGTGTGACACAACACTTCAATCAGTGCCCATTAAAGCTTTCGGATTACACGCGTGAACAAAGATTCCACAAGCATTCCTCATTCACTTAAGCCGCTATCTAAAACAAAGGTGTAACAATGCCTCCTGTACCCCGACGCACGTCTCGAGTGGGACGTAATAACTGCAAGATGTTAGGAAATGCATCTCAAAGGTTGTGCATTGAATGATATCACCATTCATTGATAGTATGTTGCGTTGTGTAGTGCATGGTGAATTGCTAGTGCCATCAGTGAATACCTGAAGGCTCTCTTAAGCCATTTTGCAAAGATTTTTGCACAGATTTGCCATTTAGAAGAGTCGGTGCAAGTTGCTGAAAGTCAGTTTGCAAAATTGGGCAGTCGAAGTTGACAGATTTCAGATTGCACAGATTTTATACTTTCAGGATTTCAATCCTTCCAGGGGGAGGATATCAGACATTCTCTTTAACCATGTACCAGATAAGGAAGTGTATGATTCCAATGTGTTTTAAAATCTGTTCAGCTTTTAAAAGTTATGTAGTGTATTCCAGCATTTACATGCTTGATATATAATGAGTGTCCATAAGCCTATTAGTTTTTCTGGTTTTTTTTTTTTTGTTTTTTAGGATCAGAATAAGATATAACTGATTAATTGAGTCATGCTTTTGTGGTGTTTCTTTGCCATGAATTTACCAAATGGGTTAGTTAAAATCGTTCAGGTTTCTCTCATGCACTGAGTCACTTGATACGTGCAGTAAAACTTCAGACTTTTAAATCAAACATGCAAAAGCCTTTTTTTTTGCATGTGCAATAGTCTAGCCTACTGAGGTAAAGGCATAAAAACACTTAATAAACAAACAAAATACCGAAGACTGGATTAATGGCTATTAATTATATTTTAAAATATTTTAATATAATTTTAATCAAATAAATCCAGCCTTGGTGAGCATAAGAACGAAAAAAAAACCATTATATTTAGATGTATACATTTGAAGAGAAAATATATTAAAAACATTTCAAATCGAATTTTAGGGGGTTTCACTGATCCCCTTGATCTCTCCTGCAACCCCCTGGAGATCCCCAGACCCTTTTGAAACCCACTGCTTTTGAGATTTTTAAATACACCTTTGTACTTGTTTGTCAGTTTGTGCATTTCACACATGCTGAGCTGGTACTTTTTAATGCTTCTTTCTTATGCATTATCTTTGCAGCTTTGGCTAATGGTACCAGATGAATCAGAACTGGCTCTGCTCATGCAGCATTTGTTCCTGCTGGAACAGCAAGACTCTCCTATAGGTTTCTATATGTGTTTGTAAACCTTCTGTGCCCGAATAGCCTGTTGATGCCGGTATATAAGACGGTATCATCTCTGAAAACTCGTTCTCAGACCCCTGTGTTGTCTGTAGGCTGTTTCGGGTTCCTCAAGCATTAGTGTAGAGTGTGTGTTTGTACATTTAGATGTGTATCACAGCAGTTTATAACGGCTCTGGGAACGATCCCCCCTGTATCTCACATTGAGTGGGACGTAATGAACGGTGAGATATTATAGAGCGTGACGGAGTGAAATATGCAGTGTTTAAAATAACGGAATGCATCGTGTTGGCTGTAATGTGTTTGCGTTGGGCGAGAGGTCGGGGCAGGTGTGTAGGGGGAGAAATCGGGGTCAAAGGGGCGATTTGCTCCTCTCTTCATTGTGGGCGTCAGGTCTTGGGGCATTTGGGAGCAGCAGATCCATTTTATTGATTGACTCCTGTGGCCCCGGCCCACAGATGAAGGGTGAACTTATCTAATGAATTCCCGCTTCCCTTCTCCCCACTCCCCCAACTTAATTAACTCTGCCTGTGTGTGTGTTTGTGCACATTAGTGTGTGTGTGTGTGGGACCTGTCCACTCGGCTCATTTCTTTCTCCTGCTTGTCCTTTTTTTTCACTTTTCTGCTCACTTGTCAACAGTATTTCTTTCCCATCTACAACTAGACTATTTTGCAATTTAAACCATTCGTGGCTTTCAGTTCCTAATAAAATTACCCAGCCAAACTTCATTACTTGGCTAAAAAAATGTTTTTAATATGTGTATACAGTATGTTTTAATTTAAAACCTGAATGCAATATAGTTTTAGTAGGCTGTTTTGAAACCATAATTACTTTTGCAGTTTCATTTGACTATTCAAACCCACATTTCCCACCTGAGCACCAAGGCTCAATGTATCCAGTCCATGCATGATAACCACCAAGCCACAGGTCCAACAATATGCATTTGTGCATGTATATTTTGTTTTGAAATGTAGTCACAGTTACACACTGAAACTCTTTGGCTGATCTTACGATTGTTTTTAAAGCTCTGGGACAGTGTGGCTGCAGCCATTAACACACTTCTCCTCTCACAGAGCCACACACACCTCTCTGAATTGCGTTAAATCCGCTGGTTTTAGTGGAATGTTCCCCTGTGGCAACTGCGCTACACACAAGCATGAACACACATTCAGCATTTCTTAAACAATTACAGCTACACAGAATCCATGAATGAAAAACATTTATAAATTATGCATTATTTAAATGCAGATTTCAAAATTCTTAATTCGTGTTGAAATCTTCTTGTTTTTAGTAGCGGACATCTCCCTCTGTCTCTTTTCTCACTCTGTCTGTTTCTCTCTCACCTCCACATTTCTACTTCCTCTCTCATTTCTAAATCTTCCACATCCTCCCTCTTATTCTGTTTCACAATTACTTCTTTCGGCACCCTGAACAGTGAGAATAAGACATGCTCTCTCTCTCTCTCTCGCTAGGGGCTTGCAGCATAGTGGTCTTCTGAAATGACTGCCACATTGTCAGGTCCAATCTGATTGGCTGGCTGCTATGTAACTTCTGTGAGTCAGTGAGCAGCAGTCCACCATGAGACAAAGTCACAAAGTTTCATATGGGTGAGCTAGATATTCCAAAAAGTCTGTTGTGGACCAACACTTGGACAATTATTTCAAGACGCTTTTCTATCAACTTGGCATGGTGACACTGATATGTTAGATAAACTCACCCTTAAATAATATGTGTTTAGTTGCCTTACATGTTGGTCAGACAGTTCCTGTTTAAATGGGCAGCTCTTGGCCAGAATGTACTCTAAAGTGGATCCGGCTGTACGGTTTTATCTATTCTATGATTAAAATTAATTTCATTTCAGTTTTTAATTATAAAAATAATTTGGAATCTAAAATGTCAGGGTGATTTAAATATTATCATAATGGGAAAAACTCATTAAAGGAATCAAATTCTTAAAATAAAAACCTTAAGTAATTTGCCATTTATTATTATTTCTTAAAATATATTAAGAAACCGATTCCCTGCTTATTAATATTTGAAAAAAAAAAAGGATATGAGACGCATTTGAATACATTTTAGTTATCATCGACCTTCATGCTAACAAAAGTCAAGCTTGGCAAGACCGCTAAGGTAAATAACTACTGTATCTGCTTAAACAGCAGTTATTTCCCAACAATAAAATATTAAAACCAGCTTTGCTCGTGAATGCAAATGTTACAGTAACCAGAGTAGGTTCGAATGACGGAGACTCAGAACTTCACGAGTGACCTTTTAGTGAACCCCATGCTGTGGACACCAGAAGAGAAGATAAGATCTTTATGGGGTCAGTCCATGAGCATCTTTCTCTCTCTCTCTGGAAATGAGCCGAATCCTCCTCTCAAACTCAAAGTTGATGAAGTTGCCGTGCTTGTCGTTGGGAGGCCCTCAGATGAAGTTACAGCGTGTGTGTGTGTTGAGGGAGGGGGTTTATAACACTCATTATGTTTCATCCCCTCACACCGTCTCTATTTCTCTGTCTGTTCTTCCAGACCCCAGAGAATACTGTGTAAACACAATACACGCTTCAGAGCGTAGTTCTGTGTGTGTGTGCGCAAGAGAGTGTAAATGTGTATTTTCTGCAAGCATGCTGTCCTAATGTAAGGTGTAATTAAGTGGTGTGAAGTATGGCAGGTTGTGGGCGGGTCTTGTGGTGCCATGACTGAAGCGGTTTGCTGGCTGGGCTGTCGTTCATACCTCTTTGAGGCTTCCCGTGATCTGAGCTTCACTGACAGCTGTTTTGAAAAGCTCTTTTCCTTTAGGCTGTCAGTTTAGTCTAAACAAGCCTCTCTGGCTCTCTCCTGGTAAATCATTTCTTTGTTTTTGTTTTGTGTCTTGCCACTTTTTTTTTACTCTTGTTCTTACAGTTTGGACTTCTTACATCCAAGCAGTCGTCCTTGTCTTTGACAGGAGAAGTGTGTATGTGTGTGTTTTGGCAGCCTCCTCTATGTTTCCTGTTTTGACAGTAGTAATGAATAGGGAGGTAAAGATTCAATTTGCTTTTTTCCGTATGTTTAAAAAGTTTGAACAGCAGGGATGAAAGAGTTTTCTGTGTTTGAAGGTTTATTTATTAGTTGTGTTTTCACGGTTCAGGTCTGCTTTGTGATTTGATTCCTATTTTGATTGTTTTATTCTGATTCATATGGAGATATTTAGAGTTTAACATTGTATTGTATTTGAAGGAGGCACAGATAGGAGGTAGCTTCAATGTTGCAATACAAATCTGAGTGTATCTGATTATCAAAATGAAAAAAGAAAGTGTGCCGAACTTAGTTCTATGCATTGGTTCTTGATTGGGAGGCAGCAGTCTATTGTAAGAATGGCGCTGGTTTTATGTGGATGAAATGACTAGAGGCGTCCACCAGAAAGCCTGTCAAGTTTTTTTTAAGACATGAATAATGTTTTTCTTCTGGAAATGTTGAAAATTATACAGGGAACTGATTAAAAAAAAAAGAGAATTTCATCTAGTAATCTTTCATCTTTATTTAGTCAAGTCACAACATCTTTTTTATATGAAATATGAAGAATTATAGGATTGTAAAAAAAAAAAAAAAAGTTCAAATTATTTGGAAGATATTTTTACTCAAGCATGTTTGACATACACATGCACTAATCATTCACACACAAAAAAAAGATTAATAACATGCATTTAGAAAATAAATACATTTCTATTTCATGTTGACTTTAATATCCATTTTTCACCAAAAAACTGACATACTGACATTGAAACAATATACCTTCTGATGTTCATTCAGGTTTATTTCATGCTAAATCTAGTAAATAGAAAGAGATGATTGGTCACAGGCCTTAAGCTTAACATTTTAGTCATTAAAAATACGAATTTACACATTTGTTGACATAAAACACAAAACCGCAAAGGCTCTACTCTGGGCCTGAACCTGTAACTGATCTCCAGTTGTTGGGTGTGTATTTGCATCTTTGAGAATTCTTTAACGTTCCTCTCTTTCCTCACAGGTGCAGAAGTGCCGGAACCCAACCTTTCCGACAGCCGCGGTGAGCGCATGGACCTCTTGGTAAAGCAGGAGGAGGCCACAGCGGGAGACGGCGGGTTTCTGTCCGGGGAGCGGGATGAGACCGTGGCCCAGGAAAGAGGGGCCTCGGTGGCCAACCTCCGAGCCGCCCTCATGAGCAAGAACAGCTTGTTGTCTCTGGGGGCAGAGATGCTTGGAGAGGAGAACCCGCTTCTGTTCGACTACCTGCCCAAGGGAGGACACTCTCTCTCCCGTAAGTCACACTGTTGTCCGCTGCTCTCGCTCATGGAGTTTCCAATAGAGTCCAATAGAATAATCGTAGGTTTTGATAGAATCCACTGGGACATAGATGTGCTCCTGTTTGAATGATACAGGCTGTGTGCTACATGCTATCATTGGGTGCATAAAGACTGTCCTGTAGGGTCCATAGGGACTTTTAGGTAATTGGGCTGTACGTTCTATTGAGTTTGTGTAGGTGTCCTACATAAACAATGATGTTTCAAGACGATCTATAGAAAGTTGTATGTGGTCCTGCTTGAACGATAAAGGCTGTGCTTTTCAGGACTCACTTTTACTTGTTCATGTATGCGTCCACAAACCTTGGAGTTTCCTAAATAGGTACTCTTAGGCTTTGAGATCTTCTGCTACCATTAAACGCTTGAAACCGCTCCTGTAGGTTTCTGTATGTCTTTGTAAACTTCTGTGCCCCTGTGAAGTCTTTGAGTAACGTAGCCTCCTGCTGACTTAGATGAACCCCTGTGTCATCTATGGGCTCTGATGGAATCCTTTTAGTTGACTGTGTCTTCAGTCTGGATGACTGTGTTTGAGTGAGTTGAGTTGAATGCATTTTCTGCTTTAAGGTCATAGGTTAAAATGTACATTGGTCCTGTAATTGGTTGCCATTCTTTGACGTTTTTCATCACTTTTAATCAAGGTCATGATTTCTCCAGTTCATTTCAGTGGTTTAAAGCAGCTTCGAATGAATTTTAGATTGTTTAAAATGAACAGCCATTTCATAGCTTTAAAGCCTACATATAGTATTTGACCTTCATGTTCCATTCAGCAATTGTACTCTAAAATTGCCCGTCTGAAAATCAAGTTTGCAGATATTTTAAAATGTATTAACGATGGAAAGGAAAACTTTGAAGCTAAGAAAATAGAAATAGAAAATTTCTAATTTTCTTTCATGTGATGATACAAAACTGGAAACACACAAGGAAAATATTAAATGGAAAATAGCATGATGGCATGTATAGAACATTGATAATACACACTCATACTCACGAAATTCCAGGTGAGTGTGTGTTAGCTCTCAAAATGTGTGCAGTCTACATCCGTGTTCCTGCAGTTTGCTCTTAATGACTCTAGATACATGTAAAATAGTGTGATAAACGGCTGCAGACAGACGGCACTGTTGAATTTGAATGTACTCAAATGAGGAAGAACTAGAATTTCTAGACTGTAGTTTGTCATATTTAGATGCGTCCATACATATTTATGCCCTCAACAAGTGTGTGTGTGAGTAGTAACATTTTTGTGGTAGAACACATCCTCCGAAAACACCAGAGCTTTTATGAATGGCACTAACCTTCATAAAAGCTTTGGGATCTCCAAACCCAGTTTTTGCCCATACTCAATCACTTTGTCAAAGGATTGAATGTGTGTGGCTCTGTGAGTGTGTTATGTTATTTTTGGCTTATTCCTTTGTGAGTTTGTGTCTCCTTCTCTCCCTTTCTTTGCCTCTCTCTCTCCCTCTGTCCTGGGTTGGTAATTGTCTCTTTTGTCTGTTTAAGTTCAGTCTTCTGAATAGGAGAGGGAGGACAACTCTGAACCACTCCTGCTCTTAAAACCCTTAGGGCAGGCTCAAGAGTGTGTGTTTGCTGAACTACATTAAGTCTTAATGGCCACTCTTGAGGATGAAACACAGTGGCTGTCACTCACGCCACAGGAGCTTTTGTCTCCCAAACTCCAGCTAAAAGACGACGTAGAGGAGAATTAATCAGATCATCTTGCTAACGTACGAATGTGCCTTCCACCAGCAACTTCCAGAATGTTCCTGTGGTCTTTACTTCCGGCTTAAAGCCAACGTGAAACACCACTCGCAACCCGCATATTTCAAAATAATACAGGTTTGAGGATTTTATCTTTGAGCCATTGATTGGATTGTAAAAAGTGGTCCCCACTTCATATTAAGTGTCCCTAATACCTGTGTACTTCCATAGTAACTAGATGTGTATGTAGTGTGTAACCACAGTGCAAGTACACATTGCTACATAGTATCTACAGCTGTAATAGTATGTACAGATGTAACAACCCTCAGAATGGTGTAACACTTTTTTCACTTCACTAGTAGTCATGTAACAGGAATTACATACAGTAGCTATATTTAGTAACAGCAGTATGTATAAGAGTAACTGGAGCAGGGGGTGATCAGGGGTGTAGTTGTGTAGGTTTAGGGGTATGTAAAGTGGGTGGAGTTGGTGCACCTTTGTAATACCAGTGTATATACATGGTAACTCCTCAGGAACTGCCCACTTAATATAAAGTGTAACATTCTGGACACCAA
>JAUMHR010000037.1:568029-584332 GCA_032361145.1 Enteromius fasciolatus
CTACTCTTCCTGAAACATAAAAGCACTGTTTGTTTTATTCATATGTTTATTTGTAATGTGTATCTATTCCAATAACACAGATAAAATGACAGCAGTTTTTATCTTTGCTCGTTTTGGCCTAAATATCTGCCCTTCTTTATTTTAAACTTTGTTACCTTGAAAGGCTTTATTTTTATAAAGGCGGCAAATTAGTTATTCTGTACTGCTCAGACAGTTTGCAAAATAGTAAACTCATGGACAAAGAATCATGATAAAAATTGTAATATGATATTTTTGCCATATCTCCCACCCCTACCTCTGTAATTTGCAAAATAGTCTTAAAAAACCAACTTGAAAAAGAATTGGGATAAAAATTGTGATATATATCGTCCACCCCTAAGTGTGATGATGTGATCCTATAATTAACGTGCTGTGGAAGTATTGTTCAAGATGAATAATAATAAATAAATGTAAGCAATGATATTTAGTTAAATAATGATGTTTGTTGCATCGCAATACCTTAGGATTGAATTCATTTAAACATTTCTCATCATGCATACATTTAGTTTGTTCATTTATTTAAAATTTTATTTAATATTTTTTTTGCACAGGCAAATATCTAGAAAGAGGCGAGTTGCGAGAGCAAAATTTACAAAGAAAAACAATGTAAAATGTAAATAAAAGCAACAACTGAAAGTTGTGAATAAAGAAAATGTAACAAGAACTGATATTGGATGAACACAAACTCAGCCCAAGCTTAAATTAGCACTCTTGATGGTAAAACATTTCTGAAGTATTGACATGAACCAGAGCAAATTCGGTTTCCATTACTGTAGATGGGACATGCTGGAGTGCAATTTGGATATTAGTTGGAATGAAGTAAATTCAATTGCTTTCTAAAGTGGAATTCAAATGAATGTGCTCATAATTGTCATCATCTGTTGGCAATCTGTCAGAAGAAGTGAGCGGAATTTTTGGTTATTTTTGGGCTGAAATTTCATTAAATTGGACCTGAGCGTGTGCCTTCCTGGTTGGGTGTAAATGCTTCACTAATGAAGGTAAAACTGTCCTGCAGTTCGAGCTTTTTGTCTGCTTCCTTTTTTTGCAGAATTTATAGGTCATTACACTTCTGGGTTCTAGACAGTTTCGTGAATGCTCTGCCCATGCTACAACACTGAAAATATGCTTATTTGGAGACAGTCATTCTATATAAAGGTGAAAAACAATACATTGAAAGAGTGTTGTCAGAATTTACAGTATTCATAAAATATTCCGCAAAAAGTACCCAGATGACCTACTATTTAGACAAGTTTTGAAGTACGATACATAACTATCACGAGGCCATGGGAGACGGTTTGTATGGAGGATGCATGTAGGTCAAATGACAATGACAACATGGTGAATGTACGTCCAGATTAAATTCATAGTACGCACATTCATACTACATTAAACAGAATTATTTCTTTTTCAAAAGCAGTTCACGCAACATACTGGTACAAGAAGAATGTGTCATCCAAACCACACAAAAATATTGTGAGCTGTCAGGTATCATCATGGGAATGCAACATTTCCCATAGAATAGACTGGCTATGACACGGCAGCCGGTGGTTAACCTCAGTTGGCCTGATACCATGAAGATAGTTTCTCGATTCTGGTGTATCATAATAGCATATCGTGATTTCCTGTATCCTCCCAGATACTCGTCGTTTCTACATTCAGATGAGCATTTTCTCCCTGTAGAATCCATTCGATTGGAAAACCAACCGTAGGACATGTTACTTTACCCTGACCTGTGACCAGCCTTTAAATTTCTATTGTAATGAACCACAGTCGGTGGTTATTAGGTCAAATGCCCATCTCAGATCCTATCAACCCTGCACTACTGTTTTCACTTACCCCCTGAAGAATGAGAAGTTTTGCAACCACCACCAAAATACCGAAGTGCACTTTAGTTGGGAAATTTACAGATGAAAGAATGACAGCGGACTGATGGTATGAAGTGAACCATACATTCAGTTTCAATTACTGTTAATTGATGTAGGGGAGTTTGCAGCACGGCTACATTTATGCATTGCAGACAAAAGGAAGGAGAAATGAGAGGGTGATGCGTGCTAGATGGGAGTGGACGTGTAGGAGAGGAGAATTCCAGGAATCTTTTCGTGGTTGTGCATTACTGTAGCATGTGCATCTGTCCACTTAGCGCTTAACCAGCAACTCCAGCATATTCCCAACAGCAGGAGTTCACAAACATTCTTGGTCCAAAAAAAGACCAGATGAACATTCGTGAAACACAGTAGCTTGAAAGGAGCTCAGTCTCGCATATACTGTCTATTGACCTTGTATATAGTACACATAGTTCTAGCATACATCTATGCTTGTTATTAAGTGCAAACATTGAATGTAAAAGAAGTTATAGTGGCAGACAAGTGAATTATTGAATAAAGATACTAGACAGTGCACTTTGTAGTCTAAAAGTGTGGGCACATTTACTGTTGTTGGGGAACCAGTCATGATATTAGGAATTTTGCATAAAGACGAATAATTTCTAGAAAAAAAAACTCTAATTCAGTCGGTCATGACGGTTGACCAACAGAAAGCTGCTTGTTTTAAAAGTCACTACTGTCTGCATTGAGATTCATACATTGAATAGTATGGCACTTTTTTTCTCAGCAAAATGTTACCGTACTTTAACACCATGTGTACTTTAGCACCATGTGTCTATGTCTTATGGCATAAGCACAGTTTATTAGAAAGCAGTGTAAAACACTTAGCAAATGCATCTTGAGGTGCAACTTGCTAAGAAAAATGTCCTTGCTGCAAAATTTCATAGAGGTCATAAGGCATGATTAAGTAATCACATTAAATTAACACATTAAACTGACAGTCCTGATTATTATACATCAAAGCTATGTGCTTCTAAAAAGTAAAGACTTTTTGTCCCTCTACACTCTATAATTGGTGTAAATATTTCACCTTTCTCTGAACCTTTGCCTTTGCTACTCTTGGTTTCTGTCATGAAGCATGGTTACGGTCGTTTTGTGTGTATACTGTTTGAACTTTTGCACAGATTCTGGCAAGTAGCCTGACATGTTGTTTTTTTTAAATAAAAGAGAACGGCCCGATCATTTAAAAGCCTCTTCTTTTCTATTTCTTTATCTCTCACTTACACACACACAACACACACACGGCTATCCCTTGCGTGTGCACGTGGGTGGATGGAGAGGACCAAAAAAACAAGAGCGAGAGAGGCCAAGCCCTAACCCCACTCCGGTCTCTTCATCTCTTCCCTCCTCTCCCTCTCTGGTTCTAAATGAAGGCTGAGTGTGCCCCTTGCCCCCTTCCCCTCCTCCTCTTCTTCTTCCTCCTCCTCTCTCTCTACTGCTGTGTGGAAGATGGCCGCTGGTCTGAGAGTAGGTGGGTGAGACTCATTTCCTGTGCTCCTCAGGGCCTCGTTGCTCCAATGGCAGCAGCAGCTCCCACCATCCAGGGGCCCTGTTTGGTAGCAAACATGGGGCGTCTACATCTTCTCCTCCATCTACTCTTCCTCCTCTTCCTCTTCTACTGCCGCCTCCACCATCCGTGCCACGGCCCCCAGGGGCCTTCGGTATGCCACAGTCTGGGGGCCCCCCCGACAAGCTCTATGCGGAACGGGCCCTAAAGGCTTCACCCACTGAGGTAAGTCCAACAAACACCCAATAGACCACTTATCCTTCAGCTTTGTGTGTCTCTTTATATATAGAATCTTGTAGATGATTTGTTGCTTTTTTTGCATTGCCTGCTCTCTTCCTGCATGTTCTCTCTTTCTGTTAATTCATGTTTCTGCTTTGTCTTCCTTTCTGTGAGAAAAGTAAAATCCTGTGTCCAGGGATTTCCACACATTTGGATCACTTGATAGTAACAAAATTCACACCCGAACACATCCATTCACATCCATAATCCATTTGACCATATTCCGCAGAATTCTGCCAATTGTTCCACAAAATAAGTGTTAAATGCACAGAGGACAATAGACGTCCTGAACGTTTTTTTTTCATTTTGAAGAATATAATGACGACTTCCGCAGCAGAGGATCTTCTGATAAGAGGGGGATCCAGGTGGTGGTTGAAATCACTAGTGATGGACAATGCAGAGGGGTAGGGTGGGTTTTTGTTTTCTTGAGTGAGAGCAGGAAATTGCACTCTCCCCGTGTGTGCTGAGGTGGCATTTGGTTTTGCAGGACCTCCCCCCCAAGAAGTTGTACCATCTCTGTGGACAAGCCATCTGTTTGCTTAAACCATAATGTGTCACTCTTACGCAAGAGAGGGTGGAACGAGAATGAGGGGGATGGGCTGCACCTATACACGTACACAGCTGAAAAAAACCCCACAATTGGATCTGCAACCCTCCACCTCCCAAATAAATACACACCTCTCCTCATGGACAATACTTAATATCCTCTTGTGTCCCAAGAGTCCTCTCTTTGTCTCCACCTGTTGGATATGCTATTAGGAAACCCAAGCTTAATGAAAAAAGTAATAGACAGACCAATAAGACTTTACAAAATATTTAAATGTCAATAACATAAGATATATTGACTTTGCTAGACCCTACTGGTTTCATATTATATATATATGATACATTTTCTCCACAGATGTTATAGATACACAAAAGAAAAATTGCTCAAGAGTAAGGGAATTTAGTTTTTTCTTACCCACTAGCAAATACTTACATTAAAAATAGAAAGTATAGTGATATGAATGTTTTTCCATTAATTCGCCAAAAATAATAATTAAAACAGATATACATTTTTAACTTATATATATTATTTTAAATTCCATTTATTTTTTATTTTTGCATTAAAGACCAAGTCAGCTTTTTGCATGCTATCTTTTGCATTTCAGGTTTTGTTGCTTCAACTGTTTTGCAGCCAACTCTTTCTTTGCTTTTTTTTCTTCAAGGGTCCCCGTCTATCCCTTCTGTTTCTACTGTGTCTGTTTGTGTGTTTTACCTCATAAACTTGCATGCCTCAATACAGACCTGTGCTCAGAAGTACACAAGTGTTGATGTACATGTGTGTGTGTGTGTATTTTTACAGGAGGAAATGCAAGAAGACAATAGTCCGAATAACAATGCAGGTACGCGTGGCGTCGATGACGCCGATGGCCCGCCCGCCAGTTAACAGTGCCTGTTATTTTTCACATACATAAGCCGATATCCTGCCGTTAGTTCTCACCTCTCTCTCCCTCCCTCCCTCTCCCTCTCAGGGCTGGAGCGTGTCCAGGTTCCTGTAGAGGAAGATCAGATGGTGGAGGAGAAGCATGGAGTGTGTGTGGCGGAGGTGCAGGGCGGAGGGCCGGGCTGGCGGCAGGAGCTCGCCTGCTCTCTGTGTAAGCAACTGTTTAGCAGCCTGCTTCAACTCAGACAGCACGAATACAGCCACACGCTCTCACTCATGGCCCTCTCGCTGGACTGCCTCGACCACCATCGCCCCCTAGTGAACCCTTCTCCACTCAACCCTCCACCAGCGCGCTACCATTGCTCGCAGTGTCCCGCCAGCTTCACCCTCAAGTCCAATGCCGACCGGCACGAGAAGACTATCCACCTCAAGCGGAAGCTGATGCAGTGCATCTACTGCCTCAAGCACTTCCGCGACCGAACGGACCTGAACCGCCACCTGTCGTCCGTGCATTCCAGCGAGCGCGTCTACACGTGTCCTGCTTGCTCCCGAACCTTCAGCACGCAGAAAAACCTGGCTACCCACGGCAAGGTCTGCTGTCAGGCGGGAATCTCGCCCACCGAGCAGCTGTGGAACTTGCACAGCTTAAAGGAAGATGACCATATCCGTATAGACGACTGATTCTCCAAACCAGCAACATTTATTACTTCATTACAAAGGGAATGTGATACAGGCTTCAGGTCTTCTCAAATCAGGCCTTTGGCCACAGCACTGCTGACATTTCTACACTTCTTTTTATTGTACGTCACATTTTGTATGTTCTTCAAATACCTAAATTGTCAGGTTTTTTTTATGACTACTGCATATGGCTGCTGAGGCACAAATGCTATGCAAAATAAAGATATTTTATATAATTTTTCTTGTCGCATATAGAGCTGTCTGCTTTTTGTACCACGCAGGATTATTCAAGGTTTTACTGAAGACTGGAGAACATAGAGATCTCTGTGCATTGGATGCCAATGCTTTTTCACTCTGGGTGGCTTTGCACCCCTTTCTTTACCAGCGGACTAATCTTATTATGCTTTGACGGACTCAGGCGCAGGGGTCTCTGTAACTCAGTGAATTCAGCTGTTAAACCCGCGCACAATGCTGCCCTCTGCAGGAGAATCTCTCTTATATTCTGCAATTGAGTATGACAAGATGATTAGGGATAAGGACGAGATTAAGGAATGTCCTAAATCTTTGAGCAAGCTACGTTGTCTTTAAATGTATGTGTGTGTGTGTGTGTGAGAGAGAGAGTGCATCGAATCATGTCAGTAATTAGCTCTTCTCGGCTCTCACCCATGCTAACCCTAAATCGCACTGATAAAGGAGATGTGAAAGGAAAAGACGCAAGTCCTTTAAAGTTACGTGACCTCACACTAGTATCCAAACTTGACCGTAACAGCCAGTAGAAAGCAGTAAAAGCAGAATGAAGGTGTTCCCCTGCTAGCAGAGATGCATCTAAATTATGTTTGTGTTTTTATATATCTAATGTTAAATCTGATAGAGTTCCAATTTTTGTGCAATTGTTGAAGATGGAAGTGAATTAAAAAAAAAAATTCTCTCAAAAGTTAGCCGTGTCATTGAGTGGTCAGACCACAAATGTATCCAGCAGAGTTCTGGGAAATTTTTGAGGCAGTCTACATTTGTAGTAATACCTGGAGGAGACGTTATTACGTTAATTGCGATTTTCACACAGCATATGTCATACAGTTATGACAAGTTCATTAGTGTATCAGTGGGCGCTTACACACTAGAGGAAGCTCTGATGGAGCGCTCCGTGTATAAGGCATGTGTTAGATCCATTTTGAGAGTGTGGAAGAGGTTGAAGTGAAAGTACAGTAAATGGATATCTGAAACTAAACCCACCTCTCTAAAAATCTTGTGGTTTTTGGTCAACAAATGTCTGTCGGTGTGCTCTGCAGAAGTTGTTGTCAGCGTTTTCGCAATTTTCAAGTGTCATTCATTTTTCCTCTTTGAAATCAATGGATTTGCAGAGCTGCAGTAAATCAGTGGTGGCAGAAACTGTGAATGTGTTGGCATTCTTACTGACACTGCAATGAAAAAGAGAAGTGGATTGTCACACTAGAACCTAAACTTGCCCATAAATCTTATACCCAAGTATATAAAAGGCATCTTCTTTTCGTATGTTATTTTTTTTTCTCAGAAAAAAAGATGTTTGTCTGATGTCTTTGTAAAGATCTTGAAGGCCTCCAAGACTTTTCGCATAGACCAGTCTGTGTATCATATATAATGCTTTGTTGTGTCAAACAAAATATCTGCTTGGAACAATTTCCAAGTTACAGAATTGAAGCATGACAGTTGTCTTTCAAACTGCTAAGTGTATTGCTGCACTGAATGTGGGGTGAATTGTGAAAGGAATTACTGTTTATCGCCTATGCAAAGTGAGAGAGAGAGAGAGAGAGATTTGCACTGAAGTTTTCAAGGTCTTAGCACTTTCTCCTCAGGAAACGAAAGGACTGATGCACTCTAATATTGTCTGAAGAGGTTTGAATGGTGGGTGTAAAAACGCATCAAAAATCTCAATCACAGCTGTTTTGAATTGCACAATTTTATATTACTGGAAAAAAAAATCTTTTAGACTAAAACCACAGATTTCTGTCAAATTCTGTATTTCGGAACAGTACTGTTGTGTAACTGGTTGGATGTAATTTTTTAGACAATAAATTTTGACAAAGCATAATGAAAACTGTGGTCATTTTATTTTACAAATAATAAAAGTTCATTGAGAACCTCTAAGGAAAAAAAAATCACCAGCTACAGGTATGTAGTACTATAGTTTTCTATGGATGGTCACAGCGGGTTTATTTGCTACCTTAAATTTAAGCTTGTTGAGATCAGATCTGAGAATCAGCTGTTTAAAAAGTCTACATTTTCAATTCCATGGCAGTAAAAATTGTGGAAACGTGGTTGGTTTTGCCGTTTCAGCAGCACATGCTCATCAGGTCTTTTACGTGTATGGATTATTAGGTAAACCTGGGCTTCAGGTTTGTTCTTACCTAAATGGTGCTCATCCTCTTATTAGCTAGACCTAGTCTAGACCAATGCTTAATGAGATTACAGTCATCACCGTATGAATAACACAAAGCACATGCCTCTAACAGAAGACAGAAAAATTAGAAAAAAGGACAAGTAGTAGTGGATTGATGTTTGGTTTTGTGAGTTTGGGTTGATAATTTGTGCTGCAATTGTTTAGCAAACAATAGGAAGCTATGCTATGCTGCATTGTGGGTTTTTCATCTTTCTTTGTTGAATTTGAGCAGTAAATCTGTTTCGGTGCTGTGGTTGCTAGGGAAACTGTCTTTTGGGGCTGCTTTTGGTAGCTAAGGGCAGGTGAGTTAGGGAGAGTATCCCTCTTGCAGTTTGTCAGTGCTTTGGCTATCTTCAGTATCTGCCACTAGAAAAGGGAACGGTCAGAAAATACAGTAACTGATATAAAAGCAGCAGTAATAATAATAATAATATGATAAAAAGTGAAAATTTAGATGTGACTTTTCTCTGGATTAGAAATATTTGGATTTAATTATATGCTAAATATATACATTAATAATATCTCAGTGTTGTTGTTTTTAATGTTTTTGTGTACAGTGAAGAGTACTGTAATACAATAAAATTTCACAAAGCATACATTTTAGCGTACTGGTAAAGCTACCACAATACTTGACAAAAAATAAATAAATAATAAAATAATAATAATAAATATATATATATATATTTAAAGTCACTTTAGGTACTTACAATGGCCATTTTTTCATTTAAGAAAATATAAGTTCTTATTTCTTACTTTTCATTTTAAGATCATATTTGACCTGGACATGTGGGATGTGTTGGCTAATTCTGGTGTAGAATCATGTCCTCGTTTGGGGTCATCCCTTACGGCTTTATACTCCTAAAATAAAAATAGCCCTGACTCCACCCATGAAAATAATTAGGGTTAAGATGAAGCCTGTTATGTTAATTCAGCAACAGTGGCTGTTAATTAAAGTCAGTCTATCCGATAGACAAAGAGAGAGTGATTAACCCAGTGCTTTGGTAAGTCGGTTTGGCATTAATGCTATGTGCAGGGCTTTAACACTTCTCACATATAAACTCTTATACTTTCAGTGGCTTAACCTGCATGTGTTCAGACTCTGATCAGCTCTCCTCACATCTCTATCCACAGTTAATGACTTCACAGTGATCAGGAAGAAGTTTAAGTGCCCATACTGCAGTTTTTCTGCCATGCACCAGTGCATCCTGAAGAGGCACATGCGTTCACATACGGGAGAGAGGCCGTATCCCTGTGAGATCTGCGGGAAGAAGTTCACCCGGAGGGAGCACATGAAACGCCACACGCTGGTGAGTGCAGCACCAACAGGGGGTGGCAGTGAGTGCCAGCACTTATAGGGATAGTTCGCCCAAAAATTACATTAAAAACATTGTTTATTCACCCTGAAGATTTTCAATATATTTTGAAGAATGTGGTTAACCAAACACTTCCCTGTTACCATTGACTTGGCTACTGGCTGGCTTGGTTAACCACATTTAAAAAAACAAAGATCTTTTGTGTTCAACAGTAGGAAACGCATACAGGTTTGGAACAACTTGAGAGTGATAATTTAATATTTTCATATTGGAGTGAACTATCCCTTTAAGAGTGATTAAGATGCATTGTGAAAACAATTTTCGACTATTACATCTGGATGCTTATAATTAGGTCAAATGCAGTTAAAAATGACAAAATTTGGAATTTGTTGAATTTCAAAGCTTAATTTGACATTTCTTTCCAGTTTTTATTAAGCACTATACAGCATATGTGCTTTTCCTAAAGATGTTTGTGTGGGAGACATTCGAGTCTCTTGTGGGCCCCTATTAAATAAGCATTCTGCCATATCCCATAAACCCCTCTTATCTCAGTTTTTCTGCCCTTATTGCCAGCAGTTTTTTAACACCTCCTCTCCTTTTTTTCTTTCTTAAAGCCTGTATTTACTGTATCTTCTCAAGGGAAGCACACATAAACAAGCTTTGGCGCATGTTCTTGGTCTCTGTGTGGCTAAGAGACGTGCCACTGAAATTAGCTCTGGTTTTGAGCATATCAAAGGGCCTGTAATAGTGTGACATGATAACAGACAGCGCTGCTTCTGCTTAGCGCTGAAACGTTTAACACCTAAACATTGCTTAATTCATGATCCACACCATGATGGATCACACCCGATATGCTACACCGCCACATGTTGTCGACGCTTCGTTATAATGTGGTGAAAAAATTCAAAGGTCTGAGCAAGAGGCTGTAATTGGCTGAATGCTTCGCTTCCCTTGCGAATCCAGCAGCGACTGCAGATGCATAGTTCTGTTTGAGATGCTTTTACGGTTTATGTATACATGCAACGCTGATAAAATGTACCACACTAGAGTCTTGAGGTTTGGGGTTAGATTCCCAAAGGAATTCCTTGTGATGATAAAATGCGTACTTTTAATCCCAATGTAAGACAGTTTGAATAAAAGCATGAAAGTCAATTTCAAAGGCATTATAAAGTGCAGATTAAATGTACATTCTAAATTAATTTGACTAGTTGCTAGGCAACTGTAAATAGCCTAATGAATGACTGCATATCAGTGATTCCCAACAATTAACCTGTATTATTTGGGCAAACTAATTATTGTTAATGAATTAAACTGTATTGAATCATATTGCTGTTGCTGCAGAATTTGCAGAGCAAAAATCTCAGTATAAGTGCCCGTCTTAACGGATTATGCGAACATACCAAAAGTGGGTACTTCTGCCAATAGTACTAGGACCTATAAGAAGGTTCCTTTGGTTCGAAAGCCCCTTTAACAACGACCAGTGTTGAAGAATAAATGAGATGACAAACCTGAATTGCAGGAGTAAACAGGGTCACTCTAATACACAGTGGTATAATGAATATTTTATTATGGTATTGCCACAGAACTTTTTTGAAAAGAAATTAAGTGCTGTATTGTCAATCTTTTTCAGGTGCACAGCAAGGACAAGAAGTACGTGTGTAAAGTATGCAGCCGTGTCTTCATGTCAGCCGCCAGCGTGGGCATCAAGCACGGCTCTAGACGCCACGGTGTCTGCGCAGACTGCTCGGGTCGAGGCATGGCTGCCCTGCTGGACCAGAACGGTGAGGACGGCTCACCAGAAGAGGAACTCTTGTATCCCGGTGACCACCGATTCCCCGATGACACCGCCGATGGGGACGGGGAAGAGGAGATGATGGTGGAAGCGGACCTGATGGGAGAAGGCGAAGGAGAAGAGGAGAACGGGAAATGGCGGGCTGGCTCAGGGATGTCGCAGCGAGACGACAGAGCAATAGACGATGGCAAAGAGGAAAGCGACTCTGCTCTGGAAGGAGAAGTCAGGGCGGGAAGCGAAAAAGACTTCAGTTGGATCTCCTAGTCCAATGCCTGGATCCTGGTCCAAGGTTGACCACCTGTTCCTATAAGGAGATATGCTTAAGGCGGGGTAATCGGATCTCAACATGTGGAAGGAGCCGGATACAGAGAGATCCTTGAGATGCCCACAGGGCTGCCAAAGGAGAGACAGTGGAGAGTCCTCTCGCCCCGACTCAATGTGCTTCTGACCCAGGCTTCAGTTTGTCTCCTTTCTTCCTTGAGGACCAAACGGGTTTCTGTGTATGTGTTTGCTATTTCTTAAGACAAAAGAGATTGTGTTGTCTCGGGAGATTGTCCAAAGCAGTACCACGCTTTGATGGGTCAGACAAAGAAAGTGTACGAAAGATGTGCTCTTGCCATATGATCAGCTGCCACCAGGGGTCGCTGGCTTATCTATTGCGCAGCAGTTCACGTCAGAAGACTTGCACCAGTTTTTTTTTGTTTGTTTTTTTTTGGCACATTGTTGTTTTCTGCGAAGAGAAACTGCAACAGACTTGCACTTTAAACGTTGACTAGATTCCTATCGATTCCCTGTTTCTGTGGTTTACATTTTTATTCCAATTTACATAGATGAATATGGTGACCGCACCTACCTTTAAGGATACACAGTATGTCCTTATGACTGTTATATATGAACATTTGTGCTAGGTTTGCTAATTATAATGTATGCCTTGTAATGTTTTATTTCGTTGCAATTTTCATTCCTGAACATTTATATCAAGGGGAAAAATCATGTATATAGATACATATAAGTGAGATGTTGATTTTGTGTTTTCGACAAAGAACGGTAAAGGGCAAGATGGGTGAACACTATGCAGAAACGAATCTTTCTAGTTCTCAACAATCTTTATTCTCTCTATTATGGGAGAGAAAACTAGTCTTCAGCAATGGCAAAGCAGAGAGACTGGAGGAGAGAGATATAGTATACGAGTAGATTTATGGAAATATTACTTGTGTTCCACTGTAATATTTCCTCATTATTTGCATTCCATAGTGGACACAGTCAGGGATGGGTATGGTTTTATACAGAAGGTTTCCAGTGTGGTGTGTTTCTATTAAAAACAACAAAACAAAAAACAAAACAAAACCTGTATGCAAATGTGTGTATTTTGTAGGTTTGGTGTGTGTGTGGGGGGGGGGGGGGGGGGGGTTTAACACAAGCAAACGTCATTCAAAAGCCTTTACCGAAGCGTTTTCAGACTTTCTCCTCTCGTCCCTCTTTTTACGTTTGACGTATTTCGCGTTTCCTCGCAGCCTTGCCATTGTACTGTACTGAGTCTGCCTCTAAAATCTTAAAGCCGTGTGATGTGACAGGGAGATATCATGCCTTCCCACTAAATATTTATTGCTCGGACTTCTGGAATATTCAGAAATATGCATCAATTTCTTAATCAGTGAACCACAGCTTTCTTTTGTTGTCAGTCCATTTAAGATGACGAAACACAAAAACACTTTGTAATGAGACCTTGGGGACTGATGTGTGCTGTAAAGTGAAATTGCTGTTCGTTTATTGGGTTTAAATGGTTATTTATTTAGTTTGTGAGTGTTTGAGGGAGAGACTGTCTAAGTCTTTTTACACATCCTTAACATTCTGTTTGTGTGTGTGTACGAGTGTCTGAAGGACCGGGTTCATGAATGTCTTTTTACTCATTGTTTTAACAATCTGTGCCAGAATCTTTGACAATGGGAATAAAACGCTTTATTATGCTTTACTTATGATTAACAAATTTTAATTATTATGGTTACTGTTGATATTGTTGTAATTCTTATTGTTATTATGATTATAATTATTGTTATTATTATTATTATTAAGTGCTGGAGGCTAAGCTTTATTATCGGTTTCATTTTTATATTTCCTTTCTTGAAAAACAGTGTAAAACTTTCCAATCTTGCCTTTCTATGGACAGCAAGCCATGTGGCTTTCAGAAGTAATTATATTGTGCCAGTTCCATGCATTTCTGAGTGATATTTGAGAACGTTTTTTTCTTTTTTATATTTTGTTTTCGAAGGATGAACCTTCTGAAAGCTTAACTTACTAAGTGTTGACAGAAAGGTATATACAGCACACGCTTCTATATTACTAACGTACACTAAGTAATGAATATTATACCAAAAACTAATAATCTGGTATACTTTGTATACATTTAGTGCTTTTGTTTTCCGATTTGGTGTACAGGTGCAAAGCTTTGATCAAACAGTGAATTACTTGGTTGATTTCATTTTTTTCCCTCTACTTTGAAAAAGCACAGGTTATAGTTTTATGTTATGAAGGGCCACAAAAGTACATTTTAAGCAAGAATTGCAGCTTTAATTCTGTAGCCCTTGGAAAGGTGCGCAAGTTTTAATGGATGTGCTCTACTGTATGACATCACTCTGCATCTGAATTTAGAAGGCTGTCATGTGGAATTATGGGAAATGTATGCTTTGCAATTAGAAATTGTACAAGCTTTGACCTCAAATGTCATTGGCCCAAGTGCCAGGCACAATTGCTATCCAAATCCCTCCAAACGATTGGACATTTAGCTTTTCTCCTGTTTGTTTAATTTATTGTGTTCTTTACCTTTAATTGAAATAAAATCTGTTGGAATTTAAAAACAAACTGGATGGCATAATTTGAATCCAATTTATTTATGCAAGTAAATAGCCCCTTTCACACAGTAAAACCAGTAAATTGCTGTAAAATGACCAGAATGACTTCCAATGATTTCCAAAATACAGGTAAAATCTGTAACATCATTAATCAGAAATTAATTACACATCCTGTTATTGTGTGGGTAAACATAAAGAGCAGAGTAAATGTATTATCTGCGTCAGAATGTTATGATTGGACCACAGGCATTGAATTTTTAGTTGGCCCAGAGTAGACATCTTGCATCATTGCATTCTGAACCTGTAATCTTGTTCGGTGTTCACACAATTCCAGCAACCTCCCTTACTGGTAAATCGCCAGAACAGTATTTTTTTTTTTATTTCCCACATGATCGCTTTACAGTAAATTCGGTATTAGTGAAAGGGGCTAATATGGGTAAGATTTCATAATTGGTCCATTTATAAATGCACTTGATACTTCTCAGTCATTTCAATCAGGTAATTTCTACAGATCAATATTAAAGCATATGTGCCTCTATGTACTTGACCTACAAGTGTGCTATGTTCATTTTCAAAGTGTTTGTGTGTGCATGCACGTGTAGGTTTTGCCCATGCATGCTATGTTTTATTTTAAGAAATCAGAGATGTAAATTCTGCCAATTTTGGTGCACACTATTTTTTTTCTTTTTTATTCCAGTTTTGTTCAACTGTCTTTATCTGTTAAACCAAGATTTTCTACAACCTACCAATAAGCCTGTTCTCATCACTTCTCATCATGCAAATTAAATAAAACCGATCAACGCAGATACTATACTTACACATATACATAATACACATATACTGTAAATTAGAGCCCAGAGAATTTAATGTAATAATTATGTTGCTTGTTTCTGTAGAGACTGAAAAATTCTGCCATTGGATTTAAATTTTATTTTTTATTTTTTGATTACTCCTGATTTTGTTATTAGCCTAATGTTTGTAAAAATAACAATGAAAATATGTCAGATTATAATATTTGTGGGGAGAAATAAATTATTTCAGCTAATCCGTTTTAGTATATAGTATTCTTTAGTATTAGCATTTAAGTAGTTCCTTAGTCAAATTTGATAATTTTAGATTTAGTATAGCATTATAATACTATGCATATTTTTACTTTTTTATTTAAAGAAGAAACCCATCCGATGCATAGTTCACATTTGAGGCTATAGAAAAGCGATACATTTTTCAGTTGTTTTTAGCTTGTTTGTTTTCATCCAAAAATATGGCATTCGGTTGCTTCAAAGAAAATGGTATAAACATCATTCATCAAGTAAATTGTTAAAATGCCAGGGGAATAATCAAAAATGATGATTTTTGCCATAATCGTTCAGCCCTAAAAACAATTTAACATGTTTGATGGTCCCATTTTGTGAAATATATTCTTTGATGACTCCGTATATAAAATCAGTATGATATGATTTATATATATATATATATATATATATATATGGGATGCAACGGTACAGTGAGCCCACGGTTCGGTTTGTATCACGGTTTTCTGGTGGTAACGGTTTGGTTTGCCCATTCTATTTCAAGTTATCAAGGTACAGAGACGATATTATATGTAAAAAGGGCACAGATTAAGTCAAAACACCACATTTATTTATCAAGGGCAGAAAAACGGACAAAATAAAAAGTGAAGAATAAAGTGAAATATAAACATGAATATTATTCAAATAAATATTGACAGTTATAAGAAAATACTTAAGTTCTCTAAATACACCATCAGAACAAACAACAATAATGACAAAATGTATCACGAAGCGGTGGTGCTTACTCGCGTCATAAAGTTCTGGAATAATTTTGCTGCTGAAATGTGAACCTATGCAGCCTGAGCCGGAAACAGAATTGATTCATTCGTCCCTTGAGTCTTCAGGTTTTTGAGTCGTTTGTTCATCACGTGACAGCCCAATAAGCTTAACCTATGTAGTCTGAGCCGTGCGCGACGAATCACTCCAACAAGATGACTCATTCTACCCGAGTCACATTAAAGTCAAAATGAACGAATCGTTCAGAAGAACGACACATCACTAGTCTTGAGAATTTCTGACCATTGCCTGACTGTCTATGCGCTTAATACAC
>JAUMHR010000037.1:595926-609786 GCA_032361145.1 Enteromius fasciolatus
CATACGAAGTGGTCATGAGACTGTGTTGGATTAATCCCATCCAAAATAAATGTTTATGTTTACATAATACAGTATGTGTGTGTGTGTGTGTACGGTGTTATGTTTATATAAATAATCACACATGCATATATATATTTAAGAAAGATATCTTATCTTTATGTATTATATGTAACATAAATGTATATACATATACATTTTCAAAATATATACTGAATGTGAACATTTATATATATGTAATATATATACACGGTAGACATACATATATTATGTAAACATAACTTTTATTTTGTAAGTGATTAATCATGAATCATTTGACAGCACTAAATAAGATAAATATAATTTATTTGACAAAATATGACAATTTGGCACTTCTTTCTTTAATTAAATTAAAAATAGCACACTAAAAAATTATAAATCACTTTAAAAGCCACTAATTAAATCAGGCAATTATAAGCGCACAGCATAAAAAATATTTTGAAATTTGAAAAACTTACATTCAATTTATTGTGTCTTAAAAGGTTAACTTTAAGCTGGAATGTGTTTCCTTAATTAATCATAATAATATCGATTTTATTAAAAAAGCTCTAACAATAGCTAATGTTGCACCAACATATCCAGATAAAACTCATGCGCTTCCTTCATCTGTTTTATAATCTGCCAGGCAAAATTCATCTGACCACTTGAAAGTAATACCAACCTGATCTCACAGCAATTCGTACATATTTTACGAGTTGCCAATTCGTATGAATTTGTACCAATGTCCTAACCCTGCCCCTAAACCTACCAGTCACAGGGTTTAGACAAATCGTACAAAATCGGACGAGTGAGGTCGTACGAAATAGCACGAATTTGGCACCTTGTACGAAAACGTATGAATTGGTAATTGTGTTGGTAATACCATACATCTCCTCAACAAGCCACGGAGTCTATTAATTAGCATTAAGGGTTTCTTCAAATCTCTAACTTTAAGTTTGAGCAAGACGTTTGTCTCAAGCAGCACTAAGAAAGCCTAAGAGAGTTTTGTGACATCTTTCCACCGAGAACAGCATGCATGGGAACAGTAGTAACTGCAGACTCGCCAAGGAAACTCTGTGACATCAAGATAATAAGATCTCACAGCAACACAGAGAGCAGAACTACATCAAAGCGTAGGAATGTTTTCCCGAGGTGCCTAAAATGAAAGGAAGACGGACCCTGTCAGGCTCAGAAAGGGCCGGAGGTCTGACAGCAGTCGACGTGCAAACATGCATGTGGGCCGAGGTGAATTACTCTTCTGTCTTTAGAGGGCAGCAGGTGTCAGCGGATTTATTAATGCCCCTGTCAGAAAGGATTGTGGGAAAAATGGACGGCGTAACTCCAGCACTGCCACAGGTACCAGAAATAAAAGAGGCGGCTACGGTGTCAAATTTGAATAACGTGCAATCAGTCTCCAGCAGCTGTTTAGCGTGTAGGCGTGCAACGTCTGTTTACATTGCTGTGGGATCAGTTTAGTTGTTGAGGCTGGGATTGCGGATGGGGGAGGCTGACTGAAACAATGCAAAAAGCAGCTGCAAAGACTTTCCACATGAAAATGAGGACAGCAGCTACTCCCTGCAAAACGATGATTGCAGATTTCCAAGCCAATATAACATTTCACTGACAAACAACTTCTACGAACACTTAAGCTAGGATGGAGTATCCGATGAACCAAAGCGAGCTGCAATAAAGATTAAGCGACGATTACAGTATAATAGCTTCTTGGAGAGACGAACATCTCTCTCTTTGACAGCAACATGGGTAGATCTAACTAATGACTAACCACTGAAAGCTCCTGCCAACTCTTTCTAGAGTGTAAACATATCAATTTAACGCAGAGGGGCATGCCGTGCGGTCTGCTATGCACTTTTACATGCTAAACTAATGTTCGAAAGCATGTAAACACAGGATATGTTTTTCACCTGCTGTGAGTTCAAGGCCGCAAAGGTCTGGAGGTTTTTTTATATAGTATGCCAATTATCCATGAAACTAGTGGCAGATCTTTTTTTATGAGTATTATGATGTGCATTTGCGTGAAAAATGTAGACCAGGATTTGTTTTAATCCATTGATTAATCCAACATACATCATAGACACTGGAAATGTATGAGGACAAAACATATTGTAAGCATTCATTAGACCTATAACATGCGTATAAAAAATAAATTGTGTGAACTTTCATTTCATGCTAACTTAAGTAGTGGTGCATATATTTTGATGTCACAAAAATGACATGACGGCTCTGTCACTCTGTAAACTAATGGTTTTAGATCATTTTACTAACAACACACCAGAAAAACATAATGGCTTCTACATTTAATTCATGTTTTATGTGGAAAATATGGTCTTATTGTCAGTATTTTTCTCATTTTATTGTCTAATGGTGGTGACAAGTCAACAGATGGAGTTGAAAATAGTAATGTAATTTTTTTTTACAATAATAATAATAATGTAAAATTTAACAATATTTGGAAATGTGTAAATTGTCTATTTTAATATATTTATTAGTATGCTTTAATATTTATTTACATCAATTTTGACTTTACATGTCAGAAAATGACTGTGTCGACACTTCTGTGAGAAAAAAATCTGTTTCACAGATTAAGCAAAAACAACTCCTTGGCATATGAAGTTGTTTTTAGCCCTGTATTTTGTTCTGTCCCAGTAAAAAAAATCAATGTGTAACAATATGAGAAAAGTTCATCTGGGTTGACTTAAGCAGTGCGAAAGCAAAAGCTTTAAACTGCCCATTAAAGTCTTTTACAACCCTGGGTTATTTTATGGAGGGGCCAACTACTTAAACATATGTTCAACCTTAACTCTCAGATCAAGACAAAAGAGTTCAATGTTTAAACAATGTATCCAGCAACAAAAACAAAAGACAACAAACCAAAAGGCAACATATTAAGCTATACCCCCAGCAGCTCACATACACGTTGGGAGCGGTCATAATTATTATCGGTGTGAAATGCACATGTATCAGAAAACAAACTCACCAACTGAAACGTGCACAGAAATATAAGGGTGCACCGTCCGCTGCAGCAGCCCATTGTGTTAAACGCGGTAATGAGATCCTGAATATATGAGACTATCAGCAGAAAGTCCTAAACAAACACAGAGAAGCGCGTCAGTCTCTGTCCGACACAAAGCGGCTCCGTTCCCATTGTTTCCAGCCGCGCTGAGTGAAACGCGCGTGGAAGTGTGGAGCCGACAACTGCTGTAGCGCGAGGAGTGTGTGTGTGTGTGTGAGAGAGAGAGAGAGAGAGAGAGACTGAGTGAAGTGCGAAGAAGAAAGAGGGAGAAGACGAAGAAGAACAAGAGGGTAGACGGGGTAAGGGGCGGGGGTGAGGCAGAGGGGGTGTATGTAAATCACAACGGCTTGGCACACGGACACAGACTGTGTGAATAAACCACGGAGTGTGTGTGTGTGTTGATTTGAACCCAAGAAAAAAAGCAAAAGTGGTCTCCCGTGCTAAGAAGCTGAAAATACCTAAAACCAGCCTTCATGATAAACCCCGGAGACCAGAAAACAAGCATAGAAGCCATATCTAGAGAAAACATAAACCAGAAACCTAAGACGGTGTGCTGGTCTTAAATGGTTTACAATGGTCTCCCTGGTTAAGAAGTGGAAAGTGCCTAAATCCCTCTCAATCTAGTCTACAAACCCAGACCACATAAGACTATGGAAATAATATCCAGAGCCCATATCCCTGCTATAAATACAAACAAAAATGTAAACCAGCTTAAGGTGGTATGCTGGTTTTAGATGGTTTTCCAGGTTTTTATTTAAAGCAAAGACTAGTAAACTAGTCAATACATAACGGTTTCACAATCTTTAGCCAGTATTAAGCTTAAGAAAGGGGTTACAGAACATTTTTGCAGATACTTATTGTGAGTAAAGATATTGGTAGCACTTTACAATTTGTTAACATTAATTAATGTATTAACTAAAATGAACAATCATCTATTACACTATTTATTCATTTTTGTTCATGTTAGTTAATTAAAATACAGTTGCTCAGTGTTTATTCACGTTAGTTCGCAGTGCATTAACTAATGTTAATAAACACAAGTTGAGAATTCAATAATGCATTAGTAAATGCCTAATTGGCATTAACTAAGATTAATACTTAACGCTGTAGAATTATTGTTCATTCTTAGCTCGTGTTAACTAATGGTGTTTACTAATGGCTCTGTTACCGATATATTTTATGTGATCATTATTTATTTGTTTATTAAATGATTTGATAGTGATGGTGAATGCCAGGTTCTCAGGTTGCAGCAGAAGTAACTAATATTCCCCTCATTGAGGTCTATTATCAAATATAAGGCGCTATCTGCTGGTCGCGTCTCACAACTACAGCCTACTCAGTTTTTCGAGACGTAAACTGGTGTAAATTGGTTTTATTTGACACTTTCATCAATTTGTCACAAACACAGTTATCATCTTTCACCACAGTAACCTGTTAACATAATATTTTCCTCACTATTTGGGCTGTTTTTAATCATTTTTTGGCATTTAAATCTATATCAACATTATAGACAAATACATTTGCAGAGCATTATGCAGGATGTCTGACTGTTGCAGTTATGCACATACAATGGAAGACTATGGAGCAATATAAACAGTAACAAGCATCATTTTTAATTTGATCATTGTTCAGTCTGTTTAGAGAAACATTGCATTGACTGTACTGATACGTTCAACTGCCTAAATAAAGCTATGTTCCCCCTTCATATTCAGCTCCATATTTATTGACGTGATAAACAAGGACTCACACACACATGATGGAGTTAATCTGAATAATATCACTTGTTTTTTAACCCTTGTCTTCTCTCTGTGACAGCTGTGGCTCTGTCTGTGTTGGTCCATTATAGAGAAGCCATTAAAAGCGGTTCCTCCCCCGTGCTGCTCTGCTCTTTCCTCTCTGAACATGAAGAAGAGTGATGAATCTTTTACAGGTTGAGGCTGTATTGCCATGGAACATTTCACTTCTCATTACATCACTGTAGCCTCTGCTTCCTCTCTTAAAAGCTTCCTTCCTCTCTGTCACAAACACACACTCATATACACAAACTGCCATAAATAGCTTTTGGGGATATTTTTAGATGAGAGAACTGCAGATACTGTTCTTTGAAGAACAATATTCTTTTGTAAATATTTCATTTGTATGAAGATTTTGTAGTAATGTTGTTTGCACATTTTTGTTTGTTATAATCTTTTATTTATTTCAGTTTATTTTGCTTTTTTTAATTAAAAATGTTAATTGTCTTGTCAATTTTACATTTTTATGTTAAAAGATTATTTAAGAATATTAACAATGACTTTTAAATTGTAATAATACATCTGTACAGTTTGTTTAAATGTGTTGTCATTGATAAATATTTTTAGTACATATATTACTTAATACAATTAACAATGTTTTGTGAAACTTGTTTATTTTTAATGCCTGTTTCTTCTTTTGTTATGATGTTGTTGTTTATTTTTCATTAATTCATTTTTGTTTTGTTCGTTACAAATTCCTATAATTGTAATGTACAAAGATCCCTTTTTAATATTAACAATGATTTGCAAAAAAAAAAAAAAAATTGTTATCTTTTTCTTATTGTTTATTTCTAAGTTTATTTGTTCATTTTAGCTTGTTTTCTTTGAAGGACATAATAATTTGGTTAAACATTACCATAAGCTTTTATGGATAATGCATTAGAAACATTTTCATAATGTACAATGTAATGCATTAAATCTTTTCATAAATAATTGTAACCAAAATTAAAATGTATAATATATTAGTTTGTTTTTCATATTTAAATTCATTACACCAGTATTACAATGTATTATAACTGTAGTTACAATTATTCATGAGATCATACAATGCATGACAAGGTGCCTTAAAATGTTAGAATATATATATATAGAGAGAGATTCATATAGAGATTTATTTATTTATTTTGTTGTTGTTTTTGTTTGTTTTTGTAAGTTTTTCATTCTTTTGTGAAGTAATTCTTTTTTTTTTTTAGTCTCTGCCCTGCCTCTGCTTCCTCTGCCGGTTCTCAAAACATGACCCACGCAAACACCAGCAATGTAAAGAAGGTCACACTGGGCTATATCAGTAAGAGTCTCTGATGGGATCCTGGGGTTCCACTGCTCATCTCCTGCCTCCAGTTAAAGCGTGTTGATATGTGCTCTTCTAAAAGAGGGCTTGGGCCTTTCTATTGCACGCTTTTCAAACCGCAAGACCTAATGCAGACTGACAGACCAGTTAGCAGTCCAGACCTGTGCTATGAGCCAGACGTAAATAAGGACCACAATCAGACTCCAACAAAGACGGAGGAGTATAAAACTTGCCCACACACAAAGAGCACTCAGAGAAAGTGAGCTCCTCATTGATTGTTTTGGTGAAGACCCACAGTCATAAAAGAGCTGTGTACAGTACATTTAGGCCAACTTTAAACACAGCCATGACTATTTACGTGGATGTTGCCCAAATACTATGCATGAGTGACCAGTGTATGTGTTTTTTTTTTTTAAGTACAATCAATGATTTTAATTTTAAAGCAAACAAAGGAAGTGAAATAGAAAAATAAAATAAAATGAAAATATTATACATTTTAGAGCTATTTAGGTTTGACACTTAAGAGTTACCATGTTATTTAAGGTAAATATAATACATCACGGTAGCAATAACAATTTGCAGTTACAAGCTGCTTTAGAAAGCACATTGTTCATCTTACTCACTTACTTGTGCTGATTAATGCTGTAATTACATTGGAGCATGAACGCTTATGTAAAATGTGGCATGTGGCTATTATTTGATTAAAACTATTGATTTCTACACTGCACATTACAAGAAAGGGATATATAGTTCAATGGAGGCAGTGCAATACAATACAACGTTATTAATCCCAGAGGTGCAATTTAGTTTCAGGCCTAACACAAGCTGACACTGCATGGTAAAAGTAAGAGAAAGGACTGATAATAAATAAATAAGCATCCTATCTATGAAATATACAGTGTTCATAAGATATAGAATAGGCTGCTTAATACAATGTGAAATAGCCTATGCAATAATGTAAAGAGGAATAACAACCAAACCAGAATAGGGTATCAAATATATATATATATATTATATATGTGTGCAGTGCTCAAAGGTTTCAATCCTCTAATTATTGGTGGGAAGTGTTGTTGTTTTTTTTAAAAACAAAGTTTTTTCTGCAGGTTCACCAGTTGATGGCGACTGGGATTGAATCATTTAATCAACTGTTCAGTGAAGTTAAAGCGAGTCATTGAATCATTCATTCAACCGATTTGTTCAAAAACTCAATTTAATGATTAATTAAATCGCTTTCTTCAAAAGAATCCTTCACCAAAACACATTTACTGTGTGTTTGTCAGCAAAAACAAACTTAGCAGGTAATATTTAGCCTAAAATGTAAGTTACTCAAAATTAACCATGTTAATTATAGAAAACCCTGGTGAAAAAACAGCATATGCTGGATAGAAGCTGGAAAGCTGATCTATTCCAGCGTATGATCAGCATAAACCAACTTAGACCAGCTTCAAAACATACCTAACCATGCTGTTTTTCCACAGGGAAGGCTCAAATCGTCAATGTTTCATGTTATTAAGCTCAATTTTTAATCTAAAATTTAAGTAACGAGACCTGGCCATGATGTTGTTGTAGACTATATGTTGTTTATGGATGAATGACTAAACGTGGGTACAAAATGTTAAACAATTGATAGCCTATTTGTTTCAGCCAACAGATTGTACATAGCCTAATCAATGTTATGATAGCCTATTATAAACTTTAAAACGTGTGACATTTATGAGACATTCTCATAAATTATTAGTCAACTTCTGCCAATGACACTTATTCCTTGTTTGTATATAATAAGTAGGCTAGACTACTAGATAAAATATACATATAATACTGCAATTTACGTTTGAAGGTTTAAATGTTTAAGTTTTGAACTAGGCATTTGTTACCAACATTACAGAACCAGATGAAATACACATGTATGAGACTTTCAACGCCAAACTATATTTGGATACCGCTCCTGTGACAACTAGCCCCGCGCCACCCTAGTATCTGAACGCAATAAATGTAAATCTTTAATCTTGAAGAACCGGGCTGATTTTATTTTCCAAAGGGCGGCCCAATCGCGTTGGTGATGAATAGCATCATGTTTCCATTGGGTGGCGCTGATCGGGCTCGCGCAGATGGAGGGCTGAGTCTCATCACATGGTCCATATGCCCGGAGAAAGTGAGCGATCATCGCAGCCTCTGCGCTCTCGAAACTCACTCAGAGTAGGCGGCACTTAGCGCGCTCCACAGCAGATGAACTGAGTGCTCAAGACCAGCCGTGATGCCCAGCCTGCAGCGGTGCGCGCCGGAGGAGAGCTGAGGAGTCATGCCGGAGAAGAGCGCACAGTAGAAGTCTCTCACTGAGGATGGCAGGGATGCTGCGCGCCGCATCACTCTCTCTGGCTCTGTGAAACGCGCGGTAAGCACGATTCGTCTTCCCTCACTGACCGTGTCATCTGATGGTGAACTTTGAGCTGTTTTCTTTGGCATTTGGAGACGTTTTGCGCGTTCGGCTCGGTGGGATGTTGAACAGAACTTTATGAGACTCGTATTAGCTCTGTCACTTTATATAACTATGGTTCTGTATAGCCTAAATATGCTGTTCGACTCACAGACAATAGCAGCCCGAGTCAGTCTAAAACGCGATTAGGGCTGTGCTGAGATCTTTTTCAGCAGCAGGAGATCACTGAATGGGTATTCTGAGCTCATATTGATGTTCTTATTGATTCTGTATTTTCTTGAGAGGGGCGGTGAGGAGGAAGATACAGTACTGAGAGTAAATTAATAAGGTAAAGATGCTTTAAAGTGTGTCCTGAATGAGTGATTTGAAGTGAATTTTCGCTTGTCTTCTCTGATGGTGTTAAAAAAAAACTACCAAAAAGTACAATGGTACAACCTATTTTTCAGGATGCCATTGTCTATCAAACCAGGTATAATAGCAATACCACAATGCTTCCATGTTTTTGGGATGGGGCCATGTTATTTGTATTTATGTACTCTTACCATTTTATTTTGGGTATGTGCCATTTACTACCATCTCTTGCAAAGTGCTTATGGCAGTACCATGGAACAGTGATTGTAATATTAATACTTCTTTCATTATAAATAATGGTATCCACAGTACATCCGAAAACACAAAAACCATTGCATTTTTTGTTGTGCTATCAAACTATTAATTACAATTAACGTCATCCAAAGTTGGATGTTGTTGTGTATGTGTATTTACTGCATTTATTCATTATGTATATATATTATATTTTACATAAACAACATTATTTTAATTAATATATACATGTATTTATATATACGTAATAAATATAGACAGTACACACTCATATTATGTAAACGAAAACTTTTATTTTGGATGCGATTAATCGCAATTAATCACTTGACTGCACTCATTTTTTTGCGAATTATGTATTTTTGGACATATTGGATGGTTATTTTAGTATCTTGGTACTAATATGTAATAGTAGCCTATTTATATCTGATGGCATCACTGCACCGAAGCAGTGTTTTTTGTAAGGGATATTATTTAATGTGGTTAATATTGTTCCGGTATGTGTCATATATTTTTTTGCACCTGTGATAAAGCAGCACCTTTCGTAGTGTCTGCAGTTTGGGAGCACAATTAATGGTGTGATCTCTAAGTGTTAAGTTATTCCTTCTGGCCCAGCGGGATAGACTTTATTCAAGCAAGAAAGTGACTTAACACCGAGAGCTTATGCCCCCCAGTGCACGCTGACCGAGAAACTGCGCGAGGCTGTCCGATACAGTGAATATGGATGAATGAAATCCTCTTACACTGCAGCTCAAACTCACTGTGTGTGAGTGTATGAGAGAGATATGCTCTCTACTGAGGGCTTAGTGACTGATGAACTGTCTTTTGCACCTTATTGTGTCAGCTGTGTTGAGTCTAATGTCATCAGCAGAAAAAAATGGACATTTGATCATTATGTTGCGGGATTATAGATTAAAAGATGCTTGTGTAAAGCACGCCCATCCAAATCTAATTTCGGTCGGTATTTATTATTATTATTATTATTAATAATAATATTATTATTATTGTAGTTTTGTTATCTTGTGAAATACAATATATAATAATGTCCAATTTAAAATAATAATAATAATTACAACTAACAGGCCTATGACTACTACTATTAAAAATAATAATATCATATTTCTTGTATTTCACAAGACATTGGAATATAATTAATAAAGTAAATTATTATTATCATTATTGTTGTTTGTACTGTTGTATTGGGAAATACAAATATTTAAATAATAATATTATTAACTATAATTTGTTTGTATTTTTGTTCATGTAATAAATAAAATATATATATATTGTATATGCAATACATATATATTTATTGTAGTTTGTATTGTTGTCTTGTGAAATAATAATACTTATAATAACAACAACAATAATTATTATTATCATGTTAGGTCATTAGATCAAGTGCTCTCAAATCAAATACTACATGCTAGTATTAAAAAACTAGTAGGTTGTTTAAAAAAATTATTTGATCATATTTTTGCAACACATAGGGCATCACGTAGACTAGGACTGCCTCCAAAAAATACAAAGAAAGAAAGAAATTACCCTGATATTACTTTTACCGTCTTACTATACTTACATCTACAAAAATGGCATGACCTTTTAAGGGCCACCAGCAGCTCTCTTCGGTTTTGCTGCTTGACTCTTATATATTAAACATGCCACATCCTTAAAGACAGGCTACAGTGACTGCATTTTTAACCACATGACCAGAGTCTGTGTTGTGTGACGTGACAGACGGTCATGCTGTCACAGCAGGATGCAGAAACCGGCTCACTGTGGGTTCAGTTAAGTGTTTGAAAGGTGAACGAACGGGTCAGTTTGTACGCAATATATGCATTTGCTGTAGACACTCTCCCACATGTGCAGTGCACAGACAGGGTTTAATATGCACGCCGTGCACTCCTGCCACCGTTGATGTCAAAGTAGATTCAGGATCAAGTAACACTCGTATACGCTTCTGTATCTTAAGACAGACATGAGCTGAGAGAGAGAGGGAGAGAGGGAGAGAGGGAGGGAAAAATGAATAGTCCCTATGGATTAGAGTGGAATATGTGTGACGGAGGGTGGAGGGAGGGTTTTGGGCACCAGACACACTTACTGTATGAAAATCTCTTAATAATTAACACTACACAGGGCGTGAGGATAGAGGAAGGGTACAAACGGATGGAAAACCACTGTGTACGTGACAATTACGCAGAGTGGTCAACATGTTGACTAGATCGAATGAATTATACTGAGAAGTGTTGGGGGATCTCCCCTTCAGTGTGTCACCTTAAAGGGATGGTACACCAAAAATGGAAACTTCATGTTGTTCTAAAGCTGTATGACCAACATTATTCCGTGAAGCATAAAAAATACATTTTGAGATATATATATAATAATTATTATTACTTGTGTTAGAAAGCAAGCCATCAAGTGGTAATTTGGATTTGTTAAACTACTTCCTGAAAATAACTCTTCTTCTGGGTTCTTGAATGGACGACACTGTTGAGTTTGCAGTGCATTGTGCCATGAAGGACTTTCAGCATCCACAACACAAAAGGCTCCTTGTAGTATAAAATCTCTCTTGATTTTACAGGCTCTTCAGATGCACACTCTAAAAAAATAACTGTACAATTATTTCACTTGTACGCAGTGCAAAAAAATGCTTTGAAGCTGTTTTGGGACATACAATGATATATACACACACACATATATATACATTTTCTTTCTTTGCTTTGCTTTATTTGGTTAAATGTTTTATTCTTTAATTATTATTTGTTTATTTTGCACTGATAAGGGACAACGTAAACTATGAAAGCATATTGTATTACATAAACAGTCTATACATATAAAAAAACTTTATTAAAAACTATAAAAACATCATTAGCAGCTCATAATCTGGGCATCCGAAATGTAAGTTTATTCAAACATTGTCTTGATATATTGCTCCAAGTCTCCTGAGGTTTTGCCCAAAGATGATTCACACTGGTTGGACACTTCTTACGGACATCACGGCCCAGTTCCTCCCATAGCAGCTCAACTTTGACATGCATATGTTGCCATTATTATGTAATCAAAATGTACATTTTTATATGATAATGTCAACTTACTTTAATGCACAGTATTTGCACTAAAAAATTAGAAGCATTTATGCTCATATCATTCAAAACCACACTTTGCCAGGGCTGTTTCCAAACTTTTGGAGTGTAGTGGAGGGCAGTGTATATATATATATATATATATATATATATAATTAAAATGTAAAAGTATATAAAAGTAAAATGCTTTTTAAAAAGCAGGTTTCAGATCTAAAAACCCATCCCACAAGCAAAAGAAACCCTTACTTAGTGTCATTAAGAATCCATTTTTCATAAGAGTCTATTGGTTTCTGGGTTTTTAGAGCACCAGTACACAGATGGCTTTCTTTTGGAAACTTTTGAAAAAGTTCTCCTGTCGTATGAGGCTGAAAAGCCCTTCTGGTCCTAAAGGAACCCTTATTGTAAAGAGCGCCAAAGTGTTGTTCTTCACAGCTGAACAGGAGCGACCTGCACGCGCTTGGTTCACTGACATCATCTTCTGTCTACGGGCCAGAGAGGCGGTGACCCGAGGAACAGCCTCTCATGCATCGGGGATGACAGAAAGTTAGATTCATGTTGCTATTCCTCTCATCCAGGCAGACAGGAACCCCCCTCGCTCTCGATTTCTCATCACTGGCTATCATATGCTCAGGAAATAGGAGTGGGCTGCACCAAACTCAATAGGCATTTAAGCACTTAGGAGTATTTCGGGGCCTGTTGTGATACGCATTAGACTAACAGGCTTCATCCATAACACTACACAGTATTGATTCATTTCCTCAGGGCGAAGGGCATAATAGCTTTTATCTATTTTCACTCCTTATCACCCTTGTTGCCTAATCACTTTGACTGTTTGCTGCCATTAAAGTGCTCAAAATGCCAACACCATAATCTCAGAAGGATAGAAAAACTCAAGGCATAAAGCATTTGTGACATGGACTCTATTATAATTGTTAGTTCCTACTTCTGAATCAGATGTCTGTTGTTGTGATGCTTCGTAAGATGACTATTAACCAGGAACGAGGAAACGGTGGTCTTGTGTAGAGACAGACAGGACACTGGGTTTTCTCCGTCCGACTGAAGGAACTTTTGTAAGTAGTCGCAGCTAATGCGTATTGACCTATTTTTTTCTGAGGATGGTCTGAGATCAGCTTTCCATGTCCTCTTTTGGCCCACGCTGAGTCCTGGTTTCTGTAGCTCAGTATGGTTGTGCGCAACAGGAAAAGTGCAGCATGCCTGTGAGCTGCAGAGCATCCGCCTAGAAAACACAGCCGCAGATCTGAGAGCGAGGGTGAAGAGAAAGAGAGGAAGAGATTTTGGTGGTTGTGGAAGATAGTTGACTCGGCCTCCCTGTTGAAAAAAACAGCATATGCTGGGTAGGTATGTTCTGATGCTGGGATGCTGTTTTATGCTGGACTTTTGCTGGTCACGTGATGTCAAAGGACTAGCATAATACCAGCAAAGGACCAGCTTAAACCAGCATCAAAACATACCTATGTGTTATTTTCAGCAGGGGTATAGCTTGTTCTGAACTGTTTTTTCTTTTGGGTCGAGATACTTCAAGTGGCGAACCCAACTCCGCTACCAGAATTGTTCAGAGCGCAAAGTGCAAAGGCAAAATGTGTGTTTTTGTAGTT
>JAUMHR010000037.1:628710-644954 GCA_032361145.1 Enteromius fasciolatus
GGAGTACTTTTACTGGAGTAATATTTTATAGTATGGATCTGTACTTTTACTCAAGTACTTGATCTGTGTACTTCGACTACCTCTGCTATTCGGATACTTTTAGAATACCTCTGCTTCTTTTTTAAAGCTTGAAAGCTTCATTTCCCATTCACTTTCTTTATAATGAAAATTACAGTTTGCATAATCTTTTTTTTACCCCGCTGACATGAGGATGAGCAACTGTGAGTAAACCACAGTCTTATAAAAATTGACAGTCACGGTTTCAGTTAGTTTTGTTTCTGGATCAAACAGAAATATTCGGTTGTGCTTCCAGACGCCTCTCACAAGAATCTGCTGAAACTGTTTCCAACAAGCCGCCACAAAACTGTCATCACGGCGTCGTAACAATGGCACATAACTGTAACACAACACAAACCACTCTCGGCTAATATAACCTAGAGCTAACCCAGAGAAAAACCCAAACGGAGATGCTCTTCAATCATTCTTTTCCTCATTTCCTCAGAGTTGTGGGGCTGGGATTGGAGGAATGTGACCGTAGACGTGTACGTTTATTTCTGACAGCAGTGAAAACGAGTCCTGCGGGCAGACAATCACTGGAGTGACTAGGCTCTAGGCTGGTTGCAGTCCACTGTAAATCAACAGATCAGTCTACATTATTATCAACAAATGCTAGATGATATTGTTCTGCTCACTTTAAATCTAGACACTGTGTTACACAGGCCTGCAGATGCTGTCGAGCAGAGTGATTAGAGGATGTGGGTTAATTCATCACAGTTACTGCTGTAGCACTACACGCACACTTACAGTTGACTTTAATGCTGGAAATTAGATTCCAGTAAGTCTCATTTATCTCTTACACACATTCACAGATTTGCTAAGCCCCTCTCGGCATGTTTATGAATGTGTTTGTGTGAATATGGTAACGCATGAATCATACAGCTGAATGTGATAAAGAGCTTTTTCGGGAAAAGCGAGGAGAAGCGGGAAGGCAGGAAAGCAGGCGGTGTGTGAGTGTGAGAGAAACAGTAAAATAGTTGTGTGTGTGTGTGTATACAGATATATAGATCAGCAGCTCTCTCTCTCTCTATGTATAAATATATATATATATATATAAAAACATTAAAGGCATTTATGAAGTTATAATGGATTTCTATTTTAAATAAATGTTGTTTCCAATTTTTTAGTGAATCCTTGTATCAGTTTCCAAAAAATCTAAATAATAAAAGCAGCAAAACTGTTTATTCTTAAGGCGAATTTACTAAACAGGGCAAATTTTTTGGGGAAAAAAGCACAGATGGGAGAGGAAATTCTGCCTCCTTTAAGACATGCTGTGTGTGAGCGTTTCAATGCTGCAAATACCAGTGAACTGATGAGTGCAAATCTAGCATGGATTCTTTACTTTTTAGTAAAACCTAACAGTAGGTGTCATTTTTTAACGTGAAATGAGAGTTTGTGCTGACACAAGCTAAACAAATCAGAAATATGATAAATGTAGCTATTTATGTTTACATATATATATTAGTTTTGTAAGTATCATGTAAATATGCAATGTAGTAATTATAATGAATTCCTTTAAAAAAGCAGTCTGTCTGTGTTCCAGTTTAGATAGCTGAATGAATTATGAGTGTGTGTGTGTGCATGTGGGTGTTGGTTTTAAATATAACTTGCTATATATATATTCTTAAACAAAACCGAAAATACCAGGATGATCCGCCTTCATTGTGTGTTTTGATCAGAACTGTTGGAAACAGAAATGCCAACATACACCTACATACTCGCATATTCTCTCTCGCTATCACTCACACACACACCTCCTCTCTTCTCCTCTCCTTTCTCCACCTCCTCTCCTTTCTTCACCTCCTTTCCTCTCATCACCTCCTCTTCTTTCTTCACCTCCTCTCCTCTTCACCTCCTCTCCTCTCTCAACCTCCACCTCCTCTTCTTTCTTCACCTCCTCTTCTTTCTTCACCTCCTCTCCTCTCCTTTCTTCACCTCCTCTCCTCTCTCCACCTCCTCTCCTTTCTTCACCTCCTTTCCTCTCATCACCTCCTCTCCTTTCTTCACCTCCTTTCCTCTCATCACCTCCTTTCCTTTCTTTACCTCCTCTCCTCTCCTTTTCCACAACTGTGCGGTTTTCTCTTAGCCTGAATCTGTCTCTCTCATTACTCTCTATTCCTCTCTAAAAATGAGGCAAAACTTCATATTTTATTTATGTTCCTTAGTCTGTCTGCTTCTAATCCACTACTTTCTTTTCTTTTGCACCGATAGAAAGATTTTTGGAAGTTGACCCAGATAAAGGAAAAAAGTTTGACATCCCTGCCAAGTCTCTGGGCTTGGCTTTCAGAGCGACTCCAAACCAGTTTGCTCTGGTTGAGTTGCCAAAGCAGGCGGAGGGGGGGGGGAGAAACCCAGCATGTGTGTGTTTGTGTGTGTGTGCCGGGCAGAGGGAGCATATTTCATGAAATTATGAGGGAATATGAGGGAGTGTGAGTGGGATTTTTTTTTATTATATAACACAGAGACACAGCTTAGCATTGTGTCGGTTTCTGTGCTTAGATCAGTGCTGCTCTGTTCAGCGCAGAGAAGATCAGACGGGGGGAAGAATCTGATTCTCGCCTGATTCTCTAGCGCAGTAAAAAATTACATAATTACCAATGTTGAAATAGATAACTTTTAAAGAGTGGTTCACCACCAAAAATTTCTTCTTACACTCCCATGTCATTACAAATCCATATGGCAAAAAATAGGTTTAGCAGAACATTCAGGCTGTACTTTTCCATCCAGTAGAAATTAAAAAAACTTAAGCAGGCCAAAATTTTATGAATTATTTACTGATAATCAGATATGGCCATCATATTTTACATTGCTTCTATACCAGTGTTATTTTAGTATTATTTTTGGTAAACTATTGTATTATTTGTTTATATATTAGATTAGATGAAAATTGTTCAAAAATATATATTGTGTGTGTGTGTGTGTGTATATATATATATATATATATATATAATTTTGTTTTGTTATGTTGTATTATTATTTTACATTTCGAATACATATTTTGATTTCATTTCATTTTATTATTCGTTTATTTCAGTTGATTTGCTGAAGCAATTTTTCCCATTTTTTTTTACATATTTATATTTTTATCTTTGTTTTAATTAACAAAACATATTATATCAGTTTTAGTTTGTTTTGTACAAATAACTACAATGAAATTCAGTTTTTTTTTTTTTTTTTATCCTTTGGTCTAGAAGCAAAATGATTTGCATTTGACAAGAGATGCATTTATAACTCGTTTGATATTGTGTAGTTATGTTTGTTGAATCAACATGCCACTGATCACATTCACATCAGTCCCATCTTGTACAGTAATCTTATTTAAACATTTCTAATTTGCATAAATATTTAAATGTAATGTCTATAAGCACTCACTCTCCTCTCTCTCTGATCTCCCACAATCCCTCCGGTTTCACTGCAATCCACTATAACAGCCATCAATCACGTGCACACAGTATACATACACCTCACCTGTGAGCAAGACCCTAAACGGTTAACAGAGCGTTTCATTCAGCCGCACACTAAATCCTGGTGTTGATTTACAAACATGAGTAAACTGTCTCCCACACACACGCTGAATAAATACAGTTGATAATCGAGCTGTGCTGTGTGGGCATACACCAGAGGCCGAGCGCTCGTGTTTATTACTGCCCTGGAATTTTCCATTACCCGTGATGAGTTCAGCGCAGTAGGGAGCTGCGATACGGCCCAGAGAAGTGCTTACTGTGAGACTCGGCCTCGAACACAGAAAGCGGGCACTCCGGCCGAGAGAGGGAGAGAGAGAGGCTGGGAGGCTCACCTAACAGATGTTGATGTGAGAGTGCGCTTAACATCTGCCTCTGCTTGACGTAATTGGTTTTAGTTGATCCTGATCTGAAGATGATTTGTAACCTCATTTCTCTCTCTGTTAACAGGAGGCCTTCTGGTCTTGCTGATAAAGAGGTGATGGCCGCCACCGTCCTGACCACGCTATCCACCAGCCCGTTGGTGCTCAACCCTTCCTCCAGTGCCTCAGGTTAAACATTGCTCTACTTCTTCCTTCCCTGTTACCTGATAGACCCCAGAGTGCTCAGGTTGAATGGCGGCTTGTCAAGCAGTCTCTAAACCAACATAAGTGCGCAAAAGAACTCCTGCTTTTTCCATTTTGCCCTTAATTAAGTGTGTGATTGCTGTATAATGGTTGTTTTTGAACACAGTTTGTTCTATTTTAAACAGGAAGTCCCACCTTAAAGTTCGTTGAACGTGGCAAAAAGATCAATGAAAAGATCTGAGAAATTTACAATGCCTTTATCACTCCATCTTTTAAAATTGTGATCAATCATAGAAGGCAAAAACAAGTGATTGTTGCAAATAGGGCTGAAAACAGAAATTGAGTCTAACTGAAATTGTTTTCGAAGTTGTTTCTAGATTTTTAGCGTTGACATGTCACAATGGGATTTCTTGTATAGCTAGAAGGTCGAAGAGACAAAGAAGCGAAGACTAATGCTTGAAGGGAAGAAGAGGTACAAGGAGCAGCTTCTAATGTACACCAGTTAGACTTAGGAGAGTAACACCATAATAAAATCTTTGAAATATTAGCAGACCAGTAATAAAATAAAAGGTTTTGGCAAGGCTAAACCACCATTACATTTACGACGCTGAAGAATAACTTTGCTTACTTTGGGAATCTTACCTGAACAAATAAAAGAGGAAATTATTTTATCAGGACAATTAAAACAATTTTTAAGTAGAAAAATAGGGAGAGATTGAACGAGGAATAAAATATGTGGAAAAACATTGATTTTAATAGTCACCACTCTTCCTACCAAAGAAAGAGGTAGTCAGTCCCAACATTTTAAATCAAGTTTAATTTGTTCAATTAAATGAGTGAAATTATTCTTCAATAAAGACTTAGAATAAGAAATATTTATCTCTAAATAACCCAGTTGGAGAAAAATGATGTATTTTATGTATTTTCCTAGTTGTATCATTTACAGGCAGTGTTGGGAGTAAGGCATTACAAAAGTAATACATTACAGTAATATCATTTCACAGCCAAAGATATTTTGTGTAATGTAGTGGTTACTATTTCCCATGCAGTTGCAGTAAATTGGCACCAAAGAGTCAGTGAGTCGAACTCGAGAATCAAATCAGATTCATTTTCGTCAACTGGATCGACTGATTCATCGTACATAACTGTTCCTTTAAGAAGTGTAACCAAAGGTTGTTCTTTTAAAAAGCAGGATTTTTAATGTTAACTGAACTGTGGCGAAAGCGTACTTGTGTTGCGTTTGTTCTGACCTTTCAGAGTTTCTGGGACAAAATGAAAAGTGAGAGTTTTCTTAAGCTGTCACAAAACAGCGGCTGTCCCTTCACAGTCCCCTACATTTGTGTCTTGGAAGGAACACGCAGTTTTAATGGATCCTCTGAACGCTTTCCATGAAGGATTTCCCTCTCGCTTGTTCCTTCAGTTATTGAGTGACTCAAATCATCATCATCTTAGTCGACTTTTTTTGATCTTATTTTGATTTACTGTGCTATTTAAGTTGGTTGTTAAGTAAGGTTTGGTAAGATTTAATCTAAGATTTTTGAATGTTATTAAAACCTTTTTTCAGAAAGGACACATTAAAGAGATCAAAAGTGAACACGAACACATTTAGAATGTTTCACAATGCCTGGATTACTGCAGCAATGTGGCGTGGCATGGAGTCGATCAGTCTGTGGCACCGCTCAGGTGTTATGAGAGCCCAGGTTGCTCTGTTGGGTCTGGCATATCACATCTTCCTCTTCAAAATATCCCATAGATTTTTATGGGGTTAAAGTCAGGTGAGTTTTCTGGCCAATTAAGAACAGGGATACCATGCTTCTTAAACCAGGTACTGGTAGCTTTGGCACTGTGTTTAGGTGCCAAGTCCTGTTGGAAAAAGAAATCTGCATCTCCATAAAGTTGGTCAGCAGCAGGAAGCATGAAGTGCTCTAAAACGTCCTGGTATACAGCTGCGTTGACCTTGGAGCTCAGAAAACACAGTGGACCAACACCAGCAGATGACATGGCACCCGAAACCATCACTGACTGGAAACTTTACACTGGACCTCCAGCAACGTGGACTCTGTGCCTCTCCTCTCTTCCTCCAGACTCTGGGAAAATTTACTTTCATCTGAGAACATAACTTTGGACCACTCAGCAGTCCGGTCCTTTTTGTTTTTAGCCCAGGCGAGATGCTTCTGACACTGTCTGTTGTTCAAGAGTGTCTTGACACAAGGATTCCTGAAACCCATGTCTTGCATACGTCTGTGCGTAGTGGTTCTTGAAGCACTCCCACATTTTTGAATGGGTTTTGTTACATAATTCTCTCCAGGGTGCTGTTATCCCTTTTGCTTGTACACTTCTTTCTACCACATCTTTTCTTTCTCTTCAGGGATATTAATGAGCTTGGACACAGAGCTCTGTGAACAGCCAGCCTCTTTTGCAATGACCTTTTGTGTCTTTCCCTCCTCGTGCAAGGTGTCAATTGTCGACTTTTGGACAACTGTCAACTGTCTTCCCCATGGCTGTGTAGAGACCTTAGAGACCATTTAAAGGCCTTTGCAGATGTTTTGAGTTAATTAGCTATTAGTGTGGCACCAGGTGTCTTCAATACTGAACCTTTTCACAATAATATATACTATATATTAGACTTTTTGAAGATATTCTAATTATATGACCAGCACCTGTATATATTGAAATAGAACATTTTAAATTTGAATAATATTTCACAATATGTGTCTTGTTAATGTATTTCTGATTTAAAAAATGCAGTCTAAAGGCCCGTCCACACCAAGCACCATAACTATAAAGATAACTATAACTATATTTGTGTCCACACAAGCAAACTATATCTGTTTATTATAAGCTCAAGCGTGTCTGCCGCTCTCAAGCGTGTGATGGCAGGATTGATTCGGATTGGTTGTCAATGTTTCTATCATTCATCAGCTGCAAAAAATCTTTGCCTTTATCGTTAAAAAATGTGCCTTTATCGTTATAGTTGTGTGGACGCAGCTATTTTTTAAGATTTTGAGAATTATGTCTTTATCGTTATCGTGCTGGGTGTGAACGGGCCTTTAAGGAGCAGAAGCAACTTTATTTTAAAAAATATGACTTTTATATTATTATTTCTTTTATATTATTATTTCTGAATGGCATGGTCAACTGGAAATGAATACCACTGCAAATACTGTTAGAAACAGGTTATTTACATTTAAATATATTCTGTTATATTATATTTTGTTATATTAAATATTCTGAATATTAAACCCTTGCCTGCATGGGTTACAGAAAAGTGAGTATGACACAGCACATTAGTAAATAGTTTTTCTCATATTCACATTTGTACAAGTCATTTTTCAATGTCCCTTCAGTATGGATGTTTTCACTTGATAGCAGACATACTGAAATAATATTATATCTCATTGCTCTTGCCTAGAGGACAACTTAAGTACAAAGTGGCACAAATTTTCCCCTCTCCATTACTATTTAATCTAGAACATTGGCCTTGGGATTGGTTTTTATGTGTTTTTCATTTGTGCGTTGTCATATTTTAATATCTTTAATGCAAACACATTGCCCTTCTGGGAAATTAAAGACTTATTGTACTGTATCAGCGTGACTGCTGAAATAACCGAGAACTGTCCCTTTCCTCCCTGTCTCTTCACTAGAACATAGATAAAGAAAGAATAAATACGGGCTCCTGGTATTTCAGTAGTTTTGTTAGCCTAATGACTGACGGCATGAGTTCGTCTTCATTGCAGCTTATTCTTGTCCACTTTGTCAAGTGACCACGTCAAAATGCTGATGTGAAGAAAAACGAACTGGTGTGACAGTCCCCATGTAGGATTGAGGCAGAAACTGTAGGGCTACTTAGATTACAATTCTCTCCTGATGCTGTTGTGCCCTTGAGCCGAGCACTTAACCTCTAAATCACGCCACTCCAGGGACTATGTTCCTGTAATTAGTGTACTGTAAGTCACAGTGAAAAACATCTGCAGAACAAGAGCACACATGCTGGAAGAACCCAGACCATAATGCTAAAAGGTCAAGTGTCATGAAATGGGGGTGATTTGCCCGTTTGGGGTCATGTAAGTTTATGTTGCTCAAGGGTATCTTTAAGATGTTGTTAAGTTAGTTTGGTCAAGGTTATTGTTGCTCATCAGCTCGGCAGTGTGTCCTATTCAATAGCTCTATAGCTCAGCTTTACATAGCTGCATATTTGTGTTTACAAATATTATTGTTACTGTATAATTATTTTAGAAGTACAGTTATGCTGCTGATATTGTATTGATCATAATGCACCAAAATTATTTTAGTTTATGTGTGTGTGTGTATAATAAATGTTGTATAACGAATTTAAATTGTACAAATGACTTTTTACTAAATATATATTATCATAAACAGAGTCTGTAATAAAAAAAATATATATACTGTATATATGTATGTATATAAAAATTCCGTCCTTCATTAACATTTAGGTTTTCCTTTAATATTGAGATTTTGGCAACATTTTACAATATAGTTATTTAATTAATTAATTAATTTGTTTAAATCTCAATTAATCATTTAATATTCTCATTTATTCTTATGTTCATTTCTACATTTAATAATGCATTTAGGTGGTTAACAATAATTTATATTTTATATTTTTTTTTAAATATTATATATAATTTATTTTATATTTATCAATATGAAATAATAAACTATAGTGTATTTATAAATAATCTTTAATATATATTATTATTACTATAATAGATATTAGATATTGTTAGTTTATGATGAACAGTCAACAGTGAATCCTGATGGAAAGTTCTACCATGATTTATAGTGATGTGAAGTATTTAGCACAGTTTTTATTTCTTTCGTTTTCGTTTCAGTACATTTGTGTAGATTTAAATAATTAATGTTTTTTATAGATCTATTGACAATTGAATCTCATGTAAGTGCATTCACTGAAGCAGTTTTGCATTTTGAGAGTGCACATAAGGTCATGTGTTTATTTGACTAAAACTGCCACAGGGCAAATTTATGCATTAATGAAATAATTCAATGGGTTTACATGTTTGAGAGCCGCTGTGTTCTTTTATCTTCACCCAGTGTTGCGTGCAATCAGGGATGTTTCCTTGTGTTCACACCGACTAAGTGTGACTAAACCAGGAATAATGTCAGCCAGGTGGGTGTTATCGCAGAAAAAACCCCTGGAAGAGTGATCAGGATATTATATCACCCTGAAGGGATTCAGCCTGCAATAACAGCCGGCTGTATGTTTATTATCCTGCTTATTCCAGAGCGACTTGCCACATAAGGAAATAATAAGACACCAATATTAATTTAAGTTGAAATATTTTATTAGCTCTTTAAACGCATCACTTCCGCAAAGACAAACAGTTCATAACAAACAGCATTGAGTCTAGTCGATGGTTTTATTTTACAGTAAATACAATGGCTGAGGCACAAGATGGCAGCTGCGTTTGAATGAACTGAGTGATGAGAAAGATGGGAGTGTAACCAGATAATGTTGTGTTGTTTGGCATCGCTAATTGTGACGGATGTTATTAGGGAATAACAAGACTTGGATTGTTGTGACTGAGCAATCAGAATCAAGTATTTCAGAGAGCCTTGTAATAAACAAGTGTAAATATGCACAAACAAATGAAAATCAGTGATTTTCACTCTGGGTCTAATGCCAAATTTCCTGCATTCTGTGAAAGAAAGGATGTGTGATCCTTTTTTTCACAGAAATTTCCCTAGCTCTGAATAACAAAGGCTGTGTTCCAAAATGATGCACTATACACTATGCACTTATTAAACTGTCAAGTGTATGAATTTGATGAGGTTATTTTGTCATTTACCATCAGAACTTGATTGTCCCTGGTGCTTTATGTATTTAAAGCTGTTGCAGTTCACACTTTTATACTGACAATCCATTTAGAACAGAGCAGGGTGAGAGCACCAACCCTAGTCAAACACACCTGAACAAGCTAATCGTGGTCTGAGGGTTACTAAAAGCCAAAGGCATATGAGTTTTATCAGAGCTGGAGGAATATTCTGCAGGACTGTGGCTGTCAGGTTGGCCTCACCTGTGCATAAATTGGGAAACACCAAAACTGACTGGTTATGGATTGATATGTATTGATATTTTGGGTTTGGTACCAGCCTGAAACTTCAGGAATAGTTATTGGCCATTGTTTTGAATATGCCGGTTTTATTTTGTTTTTATTATTTTGATTGGTTTTACTTTGTTGTCAGCCTTTTTTGCTTATATTTTTGTTTAGCTGTTTTTTTGTTTTGTTCATTTTTTTCTCTTAGCTTATGTTGTCTTTTTTATTTATTAGGTTTGTTTTGCTTCTTTTTTTAATCCAAAGATTTGTTTTCAGTCTGTGAATTCATGCAGTGTGCTGGTAATAGTACATACTCCAGGCAATTATGTCAAAGGTCTTTTCCTGCTTTAAATGGCTGTGTTGTGTGTTCAGGTGCAGATTTGGCTAGTAAGGGCTGGAAGGAGAGCCTGTCTGCCAGCTACAGCAGCTCTACCAGTGGGAACTGGAGCTGGGATGCCAGCGACCAATCAGTGCCCTCCACTCCGTCCCCGCCTCTCTCCAATGATGCCGGCAAGAGCTTCCTGCTTTCCTCCCAGAGTGATGACAACATCGAGGAAAACGAGAGTACACATTTCCTGTTTGAGGACCCCATCCCCCGAAAAAGAAAGGTAGGGGGTCAGGTCACGGCATATGAGGAAGCAGTTTGATTAGTTATTTTTTTGTGGCTTGACTCTTCAGTGAATTTGTCGATCTCTGCCTTTAATAAGCACATCAGTAACCGCCTTTCCACTGCCGGGCCAGTGCATGCCAGTGCTTTAAACGGGCTGGGCAGGGCTAATAGCCTCGGAAATCACAACGCGTTTCCACCGTCGGGCCTCTGCTGCACTTCGCTAAAACCCGTCCTTTACATGCCACCCTGGAACAACATCACACAACCCTAGCATTTCTATGAAGAGAAGTTATCAGAAAACTAATAGGAAAAAAAGTCACTGGGACTAGCGCGATCTCAAAACGAACATGATAAATGCCGCTGTTTTTTTGAATTATTTTTATTGTATTAAATTATTTTTTATCCAAAATGGTCGATGTTCTACAATAATAAGTGATATTTAAAGAAGTAATTTATCAGGACTGAACATATTTCAAACAAAAAAAGCGGTATAAACCGTTATTTCACAAAAGAAAGAAGACACAAATCTACTAATTTAGTCGAGTCTTCTGCTTATTTGTAGTCATATACATTGCATTTAAAAAGAATGATCAGTTCTCGTACGAACTGGAAAAGTTTGCAGAAAGGAGGAGATATTTTTATGACGTACGCGGAGGTAAAGTCTCGAGACGAATTAGTTATGACGGATAAAATAGCCTGCGCAACTAAATTAATACACCATTGTGACAATAAGAATTTGACGTCCGATTACTTCAAGCAATCGTATTTAATACCATCATGTTATTGTTAAATAATCTACCTATTTCAAACACTCTTTGCTGCTAAAATTTATTTGAAATGCCTTTGATGTCGGTGTTAATTTTCTGAAATGATGCTCTCCAGAGAAACTCTGCCTTTGTTCATAACCACACCTCTAGCCCCAGCCGACCCATTTTGGCCCAAGGTTTTCGATTCGGCCAAAAAAGCCGGGCCGTTTGCCCAGAGGAAGCACCGACGAGGCACTTCAAGCCCCGGAAGTAAATCGCGACTGGCCCTGGCATGCATAGTGTGGCTCTGGCCCAGCCTTGTGACCCTTGCACCTCAGAAAATGATGGCATGTTTTCTTCCCCTCTCTCTCTCTCTCTCTCTCTCTCTCTCTCTCTCTCTCTCTCTCTCTCTCATTGTCCCTTCTTTTGTTTTTGTTTTTTTGTAGTGTGGAATCACTCCAAAATCTGAATGTGGTTTCAATGTCAGGAAGTCATTAGCCTTTCTGCTCATTCACCTTGTTTTTGGAGAGGATGTGTGTGTGTGTGTGTGTGTGTGTGTGTGTGGATGAGGGGGGGTTCCGATATAGAGCCACTCAGGCTTATCCTTTGACAGCACTATGCACACTCTAAAACACGTTTTTCATGCAGTTCACAGTTGAACAATATTATATACACAGATTCTGTCACGACTACATGCCTCTTGCTGAAGAAAAGAGCAAACCGAATGTGTTTACTCAGATGTTTTTATTTCTCAATTCTGATTTTGCAATTCCAGATATTGGAATTGAAAATTCCTTAAGTGATATCAGACATATAAAAGTATTCTTCTTGTTACAGCTGTATTGAAATCCTTTTAAAACTAATATTTATCTAAAAAAGAAAAAAAAGTGTATTGTCCTTTTTTTTTTTTTTTTTTTAGCAGAAGTGTACAAAAATCTCAACTACGGCAAGGCACTTTCAGCATTGTATTGTAATAAAAGTTTTCAAAAAGACTTAGCCCAGTTTCATAGACAAGGCTTAAGCCTGGTCCTAGACTAAAATGTAAGTCTGAGAATTTCAACTGAAAGAAACTTGATCCTAAAATCTATCAGTGCCTTCAAGATGCACACCTGAAAAGTTTTCTCTAAGGTTATTATTAAATTATTTCTTTCTTAACATATCTATGCAAAGTTATATCCAGATTTTCTGTCATAACATTTTGTAAACCAAGTAACTTTGCAAGGTATGCCACGATAAGTCACAGGATTTATCCTAACTAGAGGTTAATCCACCAAGAACAGTAGCTCCGCTAATAAACACAAGATTTTACAACTCTAAAGCTCAAATGACACACATATAGTTTGTAGAGAAAACTTAAAATGATTAAAGGGGATGTATGTCATTTATTAAAGTATAATAATATCTGTCACAACACATTTAAGAGCCACAAAACCGTATTTACACATTCAAATGCCGCATGGTTGCAATAATATTTTAGTTCAAAACTTAAAGTGCAATTATTTAAAAAAAATTAGTTGTTACACTTTAAAATTTCATGCCATTTGTTAATAGAATAAACATTTATTTACTAAAGTTTAAAAAAAGACATTTTAAAGAATGAGATAAAGAATCACAATTGTCCCTTATTTTCCATTTCTGAAGTTAACTGGCAACCCTAATGATGACATAATTATCTCATGTTCCCCCAATAGGGTTTTTTGACATTTAAAGTAATTGTTGGAAAAATGGCGAGAAAAAAGCGACAGATTTGATAATAGAAAGCGCAAAAGTGGCACTGAAAAAGGCCAGTAAAAAAATAAGCGGGCTGGACTAAGGCGTGAAACTGCAGGGCTGAAAAATGAGTCCCACTCCGGCCCTGAAAGCAACAGTAATGAAGGGGGCGGGTCTTTGCGAAGGGTTCCAGTTGCATGTCCTCAATCTGGCAACCCAAGTCAGCATCGAGTCTGAGGAGGAGGGGTGGGAGAAAAAACTATTATATAAATATTTTTAATTTTCGCGTGCAGTACCCATTTCAACCACTAGCTGTCAAAATGACATGCTAAGCTTTATGTGAATCCTTTCAAAATAAAACAAACTAAATTCTCTCTCTTAATAGATTCTGTCGCAATCAAATAAGAAAGCTTTTACCAAACTAAACAGATCTTTTCGGTATGATTTTTAAAAGATCCTTACTAGACCCCTACTAGATGTTATTTGACATGTTAAAGAAGGAGTTTAGTTTTCAGAGTTGTTTGTTTGACGCTGGTGCGCATTACATAACATCCAACATTATTTGGGCTGATTTTTTGGCTCTTCTGTGTGAGTACAGAGACAGATGGATGTGTCCCATACTGCTATTGCTTGTCTTAGGCAACAGCGCTGGCTTCCTCCTCTATTATTTCAGCTCACCAGAGGCCTCCCTGCATACCTATACGTCCTGCGGTAGCCAATAAAAACCACTTTGAATGAAGGAGACGAGAAAAAGTAACAAAGTTGCTGCGCAGCTGGGTGAAGTGTAACACAAGAGCTCTGGCTGTTCATTCATAAAGACGCTTCCAGCCCCTGCGCCGTCACTGATCTGGCTCGCTTTCTGAGTCTGTTTGGGTTAATGGTTGTCACATCGTCTCTGACGAGGCTTTGATGGGCAATGTTAGGAAGGCTGGTGTGATCTGTGAAATGGTTAATATCAGCGGCCTTGAGAACAGCAGACACACACCCACTCATTGACTCTGATGAGAGCACAGACAGGTCCGGACATGTTTCACGTTTCTGAGTTAATGTGCTAATGTTTCTCACAAATGAAGCTCCTGGTTAGGTTTAACAAAAGATTGTGATTATAACGATAATATAATCTCTGTTTGTTCTGGAGTGACATTCATTCGCACCGTTCTCCGTCTGAACTCTGGGAATATGACGCATTACGTAACCTATTAAACATTTACGCACACTCTCCAGGATATCAGCTATAATCAGGGTTCACATTTAACTTTAAAGAAAACTATGACATTCTCTCAATGACATTCTTTATATGTTCAGTTTTACTAAATGTTATTTTAAATGATTGTTTTTCTAAATACAGTTGTTTTAAATAAATAAATGAATGAAACGTAACATTTGAAGTCAGTAATGCTTTTTTTTTTAGAAAATCTTCATAATCTACAAGATTTAAAATGAGTTTTTACAAATCAGCATATTAGACAATCAGACAATGATGATAAAAATTCAGCTTTGCATCACAGGAATAAATTACAATTTACAATATTTTGGAATAGAAATAAGCTTAAATAAACTGTAAAAACATTTTCATTTTAATATTGTATTATGTTAGTGAAGGTGTTTTTTTTTGTTTTTTTTATGGCCATAAATTATCTATTTTTTTTTCACTTTACCCTGTATAATTAATTACCCTATTTTTCCTATTGTATGATTTTTTTTTTTTTTTTGAAGAGTGGTGTAATGATGCTGAAAATACAGCTTTGATCACAGGAATAGATTTATTTATTTAAATTTAATACTCTAAAAAACAAAAACAAACTACAACAAAAAAACACTCGTGTGCTCTATGCAGTTATATTACTATCATTTTAAATATCTAATTTTAAATATATATTTAAAAAAAAAAATTACTGTTGTTGTTTTGATGAAGCACAAATAATGTAACTGGTGAGTAATTTTATATCATGTACTCAGTTTAGAGTGGCATGAGTGTGGCTGTGAATAAGCAGTGTATTGCAGCTGATTTACTGTTTGAGTCACCTAGCCTATAGAAACTCAGCAATCAAGCATGTTAGATAAACACAGATGAGATTTAGAGCGCTGGTGAAAGTGACAGATGAGCGCAGGAGGTGTGAATCTCCCACACACAGTGACAGTGTTTTAATAGTTGTGTCACAGCAGCAGTGAAGAGCCTTTGTGCCTTCAGGGCAGCAGTGGGCTGAAGGGAATTTCTCCTGCTCACACACGAGAGCCCTGAATCACTGCTGATCACGGCCGTGACTGCAAATACTCCTTACACTCTTCATACCACGCATGCTTTGATCTGGGTTTTATATTTAGAGCAGAAGGAGATCTGTTGTTTTTCTTCATCAAAACTGTTGCATTTTTTTGGTTGAAATAAAATATAAATGCAAATATAACTATTAAATTAGAAATTTTGCCTTGACTGTTAGCTGAAATAAAACAAGTTTCAGCTTTAGTGCTGAAACTACTAAAACTAAAATAATGAATGAATAAAAATGAACAAAAAATACAAACATTTTAATAAAAAAATTTAATAAATGCTAATTCAAAATATAAATAGGATAATACTTAATAAATAATACTAAAATAACTTTGCCGGATATTAAGAACACTTAAATATTATTATCATATCTCATATTATTATCAGACTAAAATTAATTAATTAAAAACTAATATAATAAATTCTAATTCATATACAAATAATACTAAAATCATACAAAATATATTTACACATACTGACATTATTCTCTTTTAAATTCATAATTGAAGTGTCTAAGCAATAAGGCTTGACTGTATTCTGTTTTTTTGTTTGTTTGTTTTTTTGTCCCATGAAATTTTACTTCTTTGCCAAATCACTTTGCATGCAGACCACATTCAGAGGTTGTTGCCTTAGCTGTGCTGTCTATTTATTTTAAGCTTTATAATAAAATAATAAGAACATACACTATATTACCAAAAGTTTTCGCTCACCCATTCAAATGATCAGAATCAGGTGTGCTAATCACTTG
>JAUMHR010000037.1:721846-733251 GCA_032361145.1 Enteromius fasciolatus
ATTTTCCAAAGGAAAAACAAAGTGCAACAAAAGCTCATACTCCAAAAAATCTTGTCAGGCATATTTAGAATAAGCAAATAGCAAATTTTCATGTTGCACTAAGTGTTGCACGTATGGGAAAATGCAAATTTAAATACAGAAATACCTTGCCATTTTGCACATAACATTTCAAGTTGATTTGTGCTTCCATGTTTAAGGTACTAGAGAAGCCAACCTCAAGCCAAAGTCACCAGTCCAGGTCACTGGTTTCATGCACTACTTTTAAGGGGTTTAAGAGGTCATATGAAAAGGAAAGCCTTATTTTTATGTCATAAATGTAGCAATGCAGACTTCATCGTTGTTCCAGAAAGTCATTTTTGTAAATCAGACACCAACTTTTTGGAAATTCACTCTTTCAGATATAAGTTCTAATCTTTCTGGTGTTATATTTGTAGGTTTCTTCTTTAATGTTCAACCTAGAAGGGACTTCTATAATATCTTATTTTAAATATATTTTTTAATTCCTATATTATGAGCTCAATTATTTCATATGTAGGCTATCTCTCATGGCAAACTGCAGTGAGACCTTTGGGTAAGTGTTCTTCAGTGAGGGGAACAAACATCTGTTGGCCACGGCTAATCTTACTGTTTTGTGTGAAAGCCAACCTGTTTGGAAAACTTTATCAGGACAAAGGCGGATTTGAACATTCAACAAATTAGAGGAACGAGTCCCACAAGGTCGTAAGAAAGTCCTGCAAGTTAGTGGGACATGGTTGTGGGAGGGGTGTTAGTGTACTGGAGGTGCAAGCAAGACAGAGCCACACAGTGACGGCGTCAGGGGTGAAAAGAACCTGCTCGAGAGAAAAAGTCTTGGATTATTGCTGAAGAATGGGGTCCCGAAGTAGCAAATGCAAGGTTAACCTGGAATTCGACAGTTCAATTTATAATGAAATGAAAAAGATATATGGGGAGGTTTTTGTGGAGGTGGAACTACAATGGATTGGGGATCGTGAATTTGAAGTCACGTTTAGTGTAACAACTTTAAACGGAGTGAAAGACAGTTTGGAAAAAAAGTCAGGAGTGAAAAATAAGCAGAAAGCCAAGTTTCATGCACCCAAGGAGGTTGTGAGTTTCTGGCTGGAAGAAGCAGATGGAAAACAAGCTTCAAATGAAATGTCATTTAAGGAAGACAGGAGAAGAGGCGATACTGCTCTAAACTCTTTTCTGAATCCTTCTGGAGATGGTCACGATCTTGATTCATGGCCAACATCGCCGCACAGCGCTTCAGCATCGGCACTGAACAAAACTCAAGAAACGGCAACTGCATCTTCATCTGCACCAATCAGAACCACCAAAAACAAAAGAGTGGGAACCTGGTGTGAACGACCAAAGACTGGTCCAAATGAGAAGGGTCTGGAGGATGGCGAGAAAGTCCAGGGGGCTGTACGCAATGAAACAAACACGGTGTTTCAACCGTGGTCAGAGAAAGACTTAAGAGAAGCCATAACTCACCTCCCTCACCCCAGAGATTTCGGAGTCAAGTTCGCTGATGAGTTACAGATCTTCTGCCGAGAATTCAGCCCCACCTTGCAGCACCTCAAATGGCTTCTTTTGCTCAAACTGGGCGCAACAGACTGGCAAACTGTCGAAAAGCACTTTCCAGCAGCAAATGCCGTCAGAACACACAAGGACTGGAACCATGCTGACAACGAACCGTATCGAAGCGCAGTGGAGCTTCTGTGCCAGCATATTAAAACTGCATTCCCAGGCAGGGTGGACGTCACCAAGACTGACCCTTGCATACAGCGCAAGGACGAGGCTGTGCGGGACTTTTACACGCGACTGTATGAGACCTTCAGCAAACACATGCGCAGCAGCTTTCTAAATGGACTGAGACCTGAACTGAGCACAGCAGTCAAACAGAGCTGCGTCGCATGGGAAAAGGCTAGCCTGGAAACAGTCAGAAAGCATGCAATCCGTGCAGAAAAACGACATGACGGTAAGAAAGAGGAAAAGAGTGAGAAAAAAAGGTTCCTAGCAGCCCAGACGATGCTCAAGTCAGATCAACCAAGAAACAGAGGTGCAAGGAAACAACGGCGTGGACCGAGACTGTCAAAGCCGATCCGGACACCTGTATTTTTCCCTAGCAATCAGACCAGAGTGACTAAAGCCTAGGAAGACTAAGTGCAGACATGTGACCCCTGAAAGAAACTCTGACACTGATTCACTGAGTGAACAGCAATAAAGGCTTGCTTGATTTAATTAATGTATTTCAAAATTAGAAGTGGTCACCCAATGCTTTATGTATAGGAATGTCTTTGTTCCACAAAAAAACTAAGTGCTTTCTTGCCCTACGAGAGTGACGGTGTGTTTTGATTCTTGGTAGCACACTTGAAGTAAATATAGGGGAATGTTAATACTGTAGCAATCAAATAATAATCAAAAGGGTGACAAAAGCTTTTAATTTTTTATCTACTCACTATTCTTTCATACAATGTATCTGTTTTATTTTCTATGTTTATGTGGCAAACTGCAATTTAGTGAGAGGTGTATAACCAGTCTTCAGGCCACAGCTAATCTCAAGAAGAGACTGTTTGTGTCAAGGCCACCCTGTTTTTATCAGTACAAACGCAGGTGTGAGTTTCTGTGCATGTGAACTGACCCTTTCTGCAGAAAATAAAAGACAAAGACAAAATGTTTTGACTGTTTTTTTCATTCACATTTATTATTTATTGAGAAGAATTTGTGCATTGCAGAGGACGCAGGTATAAGGAACAGGACCGAGCGGACAGGGAGCGTTTGGTTTTAAAGCAATAAAATCAACTGTTTTACCACACACAAACTTCACATAACTCCATATTAAACATCAAATACTGTATGTTATGATTGAATGTGACTTTGACAGCTGTTTTGTTTTTAGTGTGAACAAATTGCTTGTAATTTGTCTCTTGATCATAAGGTGTAAGGATCATACAGTATTCATTAGATTATGCACACTGGTTTATTAAATAGAACATTTTTTACACACTCTGCACTAGAAATTTATGTTTAAAAATGAAATTTTAATTATCCATCATCGATTGACAAGAGTTTTGGTAAAAAATATTGTCTGATTTATCATTAGTATCTATTTTTTCTTGCACTGCATCTATTTATCAACAGAACAATACACTAACAACAAACCCCTGTAAGCAAAAGATTTTCATTCAAAATATTCAGATTAAATAAAAACCTTGAAACTATGAAATAATCAATAATATATATTTAGCTTTAAACGAAAGTGAACAGACAATCAGCAAAGAAACTAAATGCCTACAGAAATAAAAAAAACCTGAGAATTATGGTTATATAAATAATAATATATTACTTGCAATTGTAACATTATGATTAGATATACTTAGTTTTTTTTTATTTATATCAATTTTTGCAAATGGGTAAACAAACACTTGCTGAAACCAAGCAATAAAGCTACAATAATCAATCTGTGTGTGTTATATAGCCTGTCTGTGCTCGGTGTGTGTTGTCCTGAGGTGATGAAGCAGTGAGGGAAGCATCTGTGAGTGTGTCGCTGCAGAAACATGGGGGAAGCGGAGACTGTGCCATCCGACGAAAAACAAGCAGAAACCGGCATCTGCACCGCCGAGGAATCGATTGTATGGAGCCAGGAGGTAGAAGTGTGTCTTTTTCACGCAATGCTGGGGCATAAACCCGTGGGTAAGGTCAATTCATTCGTGATTTATGTAAATAACAGGCCCTTAACTCCACATGTGAAACGATAGCTTATAACATCATAAATAAAAACATATGGGCTTATTTTTCATGCTTTAAATATTTAAAATAAATGACTTAATCATCAGATTTTAAGATACCGGTTAAGCGTTTTCGAGTTAATTCACGGGTTTTCGGTGATTGTTTATTGAGCATTACCGAGTCCACTCACCGATTGTTAAAAGAAATGTGAATATAGTGATTGAATGTACGGATTTGGTATAGTAGCGAGGTATATTATAGACTATCTAGTTTTTATGCTCTAATATTGTGTTTATGGAGGGTGTATAATAGTGAACGCGGTGTTGACGTTAGCAAACATTAGCGCGGCTGCTAACTAGCATATTAGCATCACGGCTAAGCTAATGTACACAAAGGTGCTTTCTGTGCTGTAAGGAGACTGTCTCATGTTTTCAGGAGTCAATCGACATTTCCACATGATCTGTATTCGCGATAAGTTCAGTCAGAACATCGGCAGGCAGGTGTCATCTAAAGTCATCTGGGATCACCTGAGCACCATGTATGACATGCAGGCGCTGGTAAGACAACTCAACTCCTGCTTGCTGGGAATATGAGATCTATTTCATGACATGTATTCACTGCATGCATTGCACATAGCAATAATGAAATGCATTATATGTGAGATTCAAAACTCTAGATTCAGTATTTGGTATTTAACTTTGAAATGGCGAAGAATCTCTCAACCCTGGAATTGAAGTTTTAGTTTTTAAGTTAAACGTTATGATGCATAAATTACTTAATAAACACATTAAGGATTCTGCACTTTAACTTATCAAATAAGCACATTTGTGATAGTCAAATGTTTAAATACTGAGGGTGTATTTATGTTTGAGTAAACACTTATTCAGTGTCTTCTCATTGTTTTGCAAATTATATATATATAATTTGCAAAACAATGAGAAGACACTGAATAAGTGTTTACTCAAACATAAATACACCCTCAGTATTTAAACATTTGACTATCACAAATGTGCTTATTTGATAAGTTAAAGTGCAGAATCCTTAATGTGTTTATTAAGTAATTTATGCATCATAACGTTTAACTTAAAAACTAAAACTTCAATTCCAGGGTTGAGAGATTCTTCGCCATTTCAAAGTTAAATACCAAATACTGAATCTAGAGTTTTGAATCTCACATATAATGCATTTCATTATTGCTATGTGCAATGCATGCAGTGAATACATGTCATGAAATAGATCTCATATTCCCAGCAAGCAGGAGTTGAGTTGTCTTACCAGCGCCTGCATGTCATACATGGTGCTCAGGTGATCCCAGATGACTTTAGATGACACCTGCCTGCCGATGTTCTGACTGAACTTATCGCGAATACAGATCATGTGGAAATGTCGATTGACTCCTGAAAACATGAGACAGTCTCCTTACAGCACAGAAAGCACCTTTGTGTACATTAGCTTAGCCGTGATGCTAATATGCTAGTTAGCAGCCGCGCTAATGTTTGCTAACGTCAACACCGCGTTCACTATTATACACCCTCCATAAACACAATATTAGAGCATAAAAACTAGATAGTCTATAATATACCTCGCTACTATACCAAATCCGTACATTCAATCACTATATTCACATTTCTTTTAACAATCGGTGAGTGGACTCGGTAATGCTCAATAAACAATCACCGAAAACCCGTGAATTAACTCGAAAACGCTTAACCGGTATCTTAAAATCTGATGATTAAGTCATTTATTTTAAATATTTAAAGCATGAAAAATAAGCCCATATGTTTTTATTTATGATGTTATAAGCTATCGTTTCACATGTGGAGTTAAGGGCCTGTTATTTACATAAATCACGAATGAATTGACCTTACCCACGGGTTTATGCCCCAGCATTGCGTGAAAAAGACACACTTCTACCTCCTGGCTCCATACAATCGATTCCTCGGCGGTGCAGATGCCGGTTTCTGCTTGTTTTTCGTCGGATGGCACAGTCTCCGCTTCCCCCATGTTTCTGCAGCGACACACTCACAGATGCTTCCCTCACTGCTTCATCACCTCAGGACAACACACACCGAGCACAGACAGGCTATATAACACACACAGATTGATTATTGTAGCTTTATTGCTTGGTTTCAGCAAGTGTTTGTTTACCCATTTGCAAAAATTGATATAAATAAAAAAAAACTAAGTATATCTAATCATAATGTTACAATTGCAAGTAATATATTATTATTTATATAACCATAATTCTCAGGTTTTTTTTATTTCTGTAGGCATTTAGTTTCTTTGCTGATTGTCTGTTCACTTTCGTTTAAAGCTAAATATATATTATTGATTATTTCATAGTTTCAAGGTTTTTATTTAATCTGAATATTTTGAATGAAAATCTTTTGCTTACAGGGGTTTGTTGTTAGTGTATTGTTCTGTTGATAAATAGATGCAGTGCAAGAAAAAATAGATACTAATGATAAATCAGACAATATTTTTTACCAAAACTCTTGTCAATCGATGATGGATAATTAAAATTTCATTTTTAAACATAAATTTCTAGTGCAGAGTGTGTAAAAAATGTTCTATTTAATAAACCAGTGTGCATAATCTAATGAATACTGTATGATCCTTACACCTTATGATCAAGAGACAAATTACAAGCAATTTGTTCACACTAAAAACAAAACAGCTGTCAAAGTCACATTCAATCATAACATACAGTATTTGATGTTTAATATGGAGTTATGTGAAGTTTGTGTGTGGTAAAACAGTTGATTTTATTGCTTTAAAACCAAACGCTCCCTGTCCGCTCGGTCCTGTTCCTTATACCTGCGTCCTCTGCAATGCACAAATTCTTCTCAATAAATAATAAATGTGAATGAAAAAAACAGTCAAAACATTTTGTCTTTGTCTTTTATTTTCTGCAGAAAGGGTCAGTTCACATGCACAGAAACTCACACCTGCGTTTGTACTGATAAAAACAGGGTGGCCTTGACACAAACAGTCTCTTCTTGAGATTAGCTGTGGCCTGAAGACTGGTTATACACCTCTCACTAAATTGCAGTTTGCCACATAAACATAGAAAATAAAACAGATACATTGTATGAAAGAATAGTGAGTAGATAAAAAATTAAAAGCTTTTGTCACCCTTTTGATTATTATTTGATTGCTACAGTATTAACATTCCCCTATATTTACTTCAAGTGTGCTACCAAGAATCAAAACACACCGTCACTCTCGTAGGGCAAGAAAGCACTTAGTTTTTTTGTGGAACAAAGACATTCCTATACATAAAGCATTGGGTGACCACTTCTAATTTTGAAATACATTAATTAAATCAAGCAAGCCTTTATTGCTGTTCACTCAGTGAATCAGTGTCAGAGTTTCTTTCAGGGGTCACATGTCTGCACTTAGTCTTCCTAGGCTTTAGTCACTCTGGTCTGATTGCTAGGGAAAAATACAGGTGTCCGGATCGGCTTTGACAGTCTCGGTCCACGCCGTTGTTTCCTTGCACCTCTGTTTCTTGGTTGATCTGACTTGAGCATCGTCTGGGCTGCTAGGAACCTTTTTTTCTCACTCTTTTCCTCTTTCTTACCGTCATGTCGTTTTTCTGCACGGATTGCATGCTTTCTGACTGTTTCCAGGCTAGCCTTTTCCCATGCGACGCAGCTCTGTTTGACTGCTGTGCTCAGTTCAGGTCTCAGTCCATTTAGAAAGCTGCTGCGCATGTGTTTGCTGAAGGTCTCATACAGTCGCGTGTAAAAGTCCCGCACAGCCTCGTCCTTGCGCTGTATGCAAGGGTCAGTCTTGGTGACGTCCACCCTGCCTGGGAATGCAGTTTTAATATGCTGGCACAGAAGCTCCACTGCGCTTCGATACGGTTCGTTGTCAGCATGGTTCCAGTCCTTGTGTGTTCTGACGGCATTTGCTGCTGGAAAGTGCTTTTCGACAGTTTGCCAGTCTGTTGCGCCCAGTTTGAGCAAAAGAAGCCATTTGAGGTGCTGCAAGGTGGGGCTGAATTCTCGGCAGAAGATCTGTAACTCATCAGCGAACTTGACTCCGAAATCTCTGGGGTGAGGGAGGTGAGTTATGGCTTCTCTTAAGTCTTTCTCTGACCACGGTTGAAACACCGTGTTTGTTTCATTGCGTACAGCCCCCTGGACTTTCTCGCCATCCTCCAGACCCTTCTCATTTGGACCAGTCTTTGGTCGTTCACACCAGGTTCCCACTCTTTTGTTTTTGGTGGTTCTGATTGGTGCAGATGAAGATGCAGTTGCCGTTTCTTGAGTTTTGTTCAGTGCCGATGCTGAAGCGCTGTGCGGCGATGTTGGCCATGAATCAAGATCGTGACCATCTCCAGAAGGATTCAGAAAAGAGTTTAGAGCAGTATCGCCTCTTCTCCTGTCTTCCTTAAATGACATTTCATTTGAAGCTTGTTTTCCATCTGCTTCTTCCAGCCAGAAACTCACAACCTCCTTGGGTGCATGAAACTTGGCTTTCTGCTTATTTTTCACTCCTGACTTTTTTTCCAAACTGTCTTTCACTCCGTTTAAAGTTGTTACACTAAACGTGACTTCAAATTCACGATCCCCAATCCATTGTAGTTCCACCTCCACAAAAACCTCCCCATATATCTTTTTCATTTCATTATAAATTGAACTGTCGAATTCCAGGTTAACCTTGCATTTGCTACTTCGGGACCCCATTCTTCAGCAATAATCCAAGACTTTTTCTCTCGAGCAGGTTCTTTTCACCCCTGACGCCGTCACTGTGTGGCTCTGTCTTGCTTGCACCTCCAGTACACTAACACCCCTCCCACAACCATGTCCCACTAACTTGCAGGACTTTCTTACGACCTTGTGGGACTCGTTCCTCTAATTTGTTGAATGTTCAAATCCGCCTTTGTCCTGATAAAGTTTTCCAAACAGGTTGGCTTTCACACAAAACAGTAAGATTAGCCGTGGCCAACAGATGTTTGTTCCCCTCACTGAAGAACACTTACCCAAAGGTCTCACTGCAGTTTGCCATGAGAGATAGCCTACATATGAAATAATTGAGCTCATAATATAGGAATTAAAAAATATATTTAAAATAAGATATTATAGAAGTCCCTTCTAGGTTGAACATTAAAGAAGAAACCTACAAATATAACACCAGAAAGATTAGAACTTATATCTGAAAGAGTGAATTTCCAAAAAGTTGGTGTCTGATTTACAAAAATGACTTTCTGGAACAACGATGAAGTCTGCATTGCTACATTTATGACATAAAAATAAGGCTTTCCTTTTCATATGACCTCTTAAACCCCTTAAAAGTAGTGCATGAAACCAGTGACCTGGACTGGTGACTTTGGCTTGAGGTTGGCTTCTCTAGTACCTTAAACATGGAAGCACAAATCAACTTGAAATGTTATGTGCAAAATGGCAAGGTATTTCTGTATTTAAATTTGCATTTTCCCATACGTGCAACACTTAGTGCAACATGAAAATTTGCTATTTGCTTATTCTAAATATGCCTGACAAGATTTTTTGGAGTATGAGCTTTTGTTGCACTTTGTTTTTCCTTTGGAAAATGTATAATTTTATTTAAGTCTTTACTCTTAAAGGTATAAAAAAAGGATTATTATTTGCTAATGTATAATACATTTTTGAAAACATCTCATAACTCGTAATCTTTGTAAAATTCTGTTTAACAATAGGCATATTAATGAAAATAGCCTGTAAACTGTATCGTATATAAAGTGCAAGTTTCTAGGGGCCTATGCATTATAAATAAAATGATCAAAACCTGAATGAAAAACTTATGAAAGGACGTCACATGTGGTTTCCCATATTTGGAATCCAAGTGTACACACACAGCAGTGAGAAGTGAACAACCACACACACACACACACACACACCGTGAACACACACCCGGAGCAGCGCAGTGAGCTCTCTTGGCCACCACATATTTGCATGTGTTTTTTCATATTTTAAGTTTTCAATGCCTACTTTAGGCTGGATATTGAATAAGTGTCTCTCTTATGTTACTTTATTCCAGCTGTCTACCACATTTAATTTTAATTTACTTCAGTCTTGCTTAATTCATGGAATATCACAAAGCATTCACTGAAATAAAAACTAGCTTTTACTCAGCTGATTAGATTGGCAGCAAAGACAGCTCTGATTCATAGCCAAAAAGTGCTGCGTGAAATCATGATGCTTGAAACACATTAATACACACACAATCAAGAATTGTTTAGGATTGTAAAATAATGCATTGTGTAAAATTACAGCAAAAAAGAAAGATCTCAAAAACTGGACAGATACTATTCAAAGAAATAATCAAGAAGTATTAAAGAAATAAAGCAATTTCAACATGCAAACTTTGTAGATAGTTAAATGTTTTTTGCATTGCAATAAAAAAGTGATTTTTTATCATTTAAAATATGTCGTAATAAATGTATTCAGGACATTTGTAGCTTTAATAATACATTAATATTAATGAATTGAAGTAGAAAACTAAAAACAGTTTATTACTTAGCACTAAGTAAACAACCATATTTTATTGGAAGTTAAATAATTCGGTGTTAAAAATCATAAAGATGTTGTAAAAAAATGCACAAAATTATATGTAAATATATTATGAAATGCATTTTTTAAATCAGTTGTCAAGTGAGTGTCTGCCCACTCCTCAGTCTCTTTATTTCAAACTTTAACCAGCACTGTTTAGAGGTCTAACTCGGGCAACCGAAAAACCCTGAGTTTGCCAAGCTTATGTGAAATATGAAAGCTGTATTGAAAACGCAGTTTTTAAAAAAATATTTATTATAAAACAAACACAAACATGGCATGACTCAAAAAAATCAAAGTTGGAGAAACAAACAGCACAAACGAACAACAGTGTGTTTCAGTCACAGCTGGCAGGAGAACGGTTCCAGCGCTCGTCCTCCGGCGGCTCATGCATACGTCTGCACTGCAGATCTCCAGACGGGACGTCCAAGAAGGAGCTTTTACAGAAGGTCACCCACTCTCCAGTGACGCTGACGCCGCACACCTGGCACAGCTGTGCAGCCTGAGCGTCTTTCACAGAGAGGAGGCGTGCCAGTGTCCGGAGTGGGTAGCGGCAGTTTCGGCTGCTGAGTCCGTGGCTGTAGAGCAGGAGCAGGTCTCTCCTGCAGGGCGTCAGGTGTCGGTGGACGGCACACACCTGGATGAAGTCCAGTCTCTGGGTGAGACGCAGCAGCCGAACAGGGTTGCGCTCCATATGTGCTCTGCTCACAGCCAGAGCCAGCTGAACATCCGGAGAACTGCGTATCCTCTCGGGCAGCTCCAGAACATGCTGAATAGCTTGAGATGAACCTGAACGCGAGGAAAGTTTTGTTTATCTCTTGTAGAAATTTATTTAAAGGTATATTTGCTTCTTAATCTTTAAATGCCTTTTCTGCACATTATCATGCAGAGTTATGTAAACTACTCGTATAGTCTGTCTTAGGTTATGTGTATATATAGTCAATGATTTATAGTATTTGTATAGTTACATAGTCACTCTACAACATATGCAATATATGCATGTGGATGCAATGGTTCCCTTCAGATCAGGGGTCTGTTCTTCGTACGTGGCTAACTCACATAGCTGGATTTGATTGTTGTGAATTTGTCCTGATCTTGGATTGTTTCGTTCTTCGACGCGCATCTCGGACTTGCTGT
>JAUMHR010000037.1:805312-816493 GCA_032361145.1 Enteromius fasciolatus
GGAGTAATGATGCTTTGTATCACAGAAATAAATTACATTTTAAAATATATTCACACAGAAAACAGTTATTTTAAATTATTATTTTTAAATTATTTTCTGGATTTTTAGTCTAATAAATGCAGCCTTGATGAGCAGAAGAAACATCTTTAAAAACCATTAAACATCTTACTGACCTAAAACTTTTGAACGGTAGTGTATGTATATATATATATATATACACACACACACACACTACCGTTCAAAAGTTGATGCAGTATTATATATATATATAAAAAAGTGTACTTAAAAAGTGAGAAGTAAGACTTTGTTACAGACTTTGTTTTTCACTTAAAGCCATGTGTTGATGTGCCTTCAGAGAATAGTGTGTGTGTGTGTACCTCTGCTGAATGAGGTGGCCGTGATGATATTCTCCATAGTAATGTGCTACCAGGAATCACTGCCACAGTCTCCTGTACTTCAGGCATTTCATCAGCATCCTCGTTAACGGCTTCTGGCTCCTCCTGTTGGTGCAAGTTCATAGCTTAAACACAATAATATGCCTTCATTTTTATTATTCACACAATACCTAGTATTCAGAAAAAGCCTAAACACATTAGACAAGATCAGAAGTGCCTCCTTCAGTACATATACTGGTCTAGCCTTGAAACTGAAAGTTATATTTGTGATATGTTCGGCTCCAGTGTTCACGGTTTAAAATACGTTTCTTTTGGAAAACACAAAAGATGATATTTTGGACATGTCTGTGACAAAAAAAAAAGTTTGTGTGACCGTTCACTTCTATCCTGTGAATAAAAACACAGACATTTCTCCAAGTGTTTACCTTTATGTTCCACAGGAGAAAAACTTCCCGTCCAATTTGGAATGACATGAGGATGATAGCGACCATTTTTAATTCACAATGTATGAAACCATAGAGAGAACACACAGAAGCTCATTGACGAGACGTCTGTTAAATATAGCAATCAACTGGGTGTGTTGTCATGTAATGAGACACGTGTTTAAATAAACAAATGAACTGACAAAAACCTGAACAGAGTCAAAGGTCTGAGGCATGATAAGTATTTAACACACCTACACACAGCTCTCCTGTACATACATTAGCACATTTAAACCACACACACACACACACACACACACACACACACCCCAATACAAACAGTTCAGTAACACGGCATGTGCATGTCTACATCTCAGAAGTAGCACAAGTGGTCAACTATTATCTTCCACACCTGTTTCTGTTTTTTAGTGTCTGTTCCTTTCTTCTCAAGTTTCCGATGGGCCTCGTACACCTGTGGGTCGACGCTCCACATACACTCTGTCCATTTGCCATAGATCACACAGCGCTTCTTCTTACTGGACGTGACATACACGGAGGAAAACAACAGGAAACATGCATTCATTAAATAAAGAACATTTGTTAAAACCATTGAAACATTGGCATGCTAGCTGTTAGGTAGCACAAGAAAGCAATTACGTAACATGTTCAGAATTAACCATTTAAGGTAGCAACAACCTTTAGAGAGTTTACATTATGTGGTACATTGGCGTGATCCAATTCTTGATGCAGCTGGATATTGCAGTAGACTACATCTTCTACAAGTAGTTGTGTATGACATGGCACTTAATTGCACCTTAATTATTAACTCTGTGCCCATTGTGACCGGGATCAAAGGTGTCCGTTTTCTCAACTTTAAAATCTTAAAGGTCATCATTGTTTCCAAGAAATTAATTGTACATATGACTTGTCATATCAGACATGGCACTATCCTAAAAATAAATAAAGTATAGAGCGGGTAACCTCATTTTACCAGATCAGTCACACTCAATAACAATAAAGTAATCTAAGTATTGGACTGTCACTCTCACAGTATAAATGAATCAATACTGATTGTAAATTAAGTGCATTTCTATAATGAAGCTGATAGTAGATACGATTTGACCTTTTGTGTAATGCTGCTAGGTGCAAGTATAAATCCAAGACAACTGATGTATTGATCAATGTAATAACTTCCTCGAGTCAGGATCTCACCTCTTATCCTGGACGTAACCTTCAACTCTGTGCAGCTCCTTTCCAAACATCCCACAGGGTTTAAAGTTCAGCACGCACTTCTCTCCAGTACTAACCAATAACACACAATATTAATCATTCAGACATATCCGTGTGAATTCAAAATAGAAGAGATTGGTTAATAAAAACGCAATCAGACGCAATCTGGCTTTACCTGTGGTTGACGATTTCTACAGTGCCGTACTGTTCAATCCACAGTTTACCAAGAATTATATTGTGTACACAGCAGAATGGGTTCGTCCATGTGTATGCCTCTTTATGCCTGTGAGGATAAACACACACACACGCAAGTAAACAGGCAGTTACTCGGCAACCACAGAACCCTTTGCTCTCAAATCCCACCACTGACTCATCCAAGAAAAATTTCACTCAAACCTTTTAACGAACACAAAAATTAGCAAGAAAGTTATCTAAATGTATGGCTGTAAAAGCTAAATTAAAAATGCATTATCAAAAAACAAACAAAACTCCAAAAAGCGAAATAAAAAAGGACCCCCCTCCCCCCCCCCAAGCATAAAAAAACGCATTAAAACTACATTAAAATGTGAAGATAAACAACAAAAAAAGAAAAATAAAGCAAAACTAAACCACAAAAAAGAACTAAAAAGACAAACATGCATCACCCCAAAAATAAACAAAATAACAAATAATAAAACAAACAAATAAATAAAAACACAAAAATAAACAAAAACCCTTATCTAAAGTCATTAAACCACCAAGCAAAAAGCTAAATTGAAAAAGCAGGCAGATAATGCAAAAAAGAAAAGAAAAAGAAAATAAACCAAACAAAATATAAAACAAAGCAACCCCCCCCCAAAAAAAACAAAAGAGAATAAATAAATAAATAAATGACTAACATAATAACAATAATTATTATTACAATAAATAAAGAGGAAATCCAAATATGAATCAGGGAATTTCTCAAACATGGTCCACTCTGTATGTGTGTACACTTAAAGATGGCACGCTCACTTGTAAAGCTCTAGTGTGATGGTCCCTTTCGGTTCTGCCTCAACACTTTTGCCCCAGAACTTGAGTTTGGGGTAGATGGAGCCGTGGAACACAAAGTCACCCGACAGACTCTCAGTGTGAAACGCACTGATTGGAGGATGGTGACTCACTTGCTCTGAGATCAGTCTGAAACCCTGATCCTCTCTGAGAAGAGAAGCCAACAAGAGCAGAGGAAGGAAGCGTTAAGGGGAAGGAGAAGTAGAGTTACACAAATGACAGAGACCAGTTTCCCTGTGGACCAATTCTAATCTAACCCACATTCAACAACATCCTCAAATCTTATCATCATAGTTCGTTATTAATCACTCTGCTGAAGTGCCTTTACCGTGTGAGTTCATAGGTTTCTCCTAAAAGCGGGTTGAAAGGTTTTCCAGTTCTATCCCACTGAGAAGCGACCGCAGACACAGCGAAGGCAGCTACCGTCTTGAAAGACAGACAGAAAAACAGGTTTGCAATTCACCAACCGCCTCACAATTTATGTCCATTAATGATTCATTGATTTAGAGTCCTAGCCTATATTGATAAACTAATGATAGCAATCTTCCTTTAAGAGGTGTGTGTGGTCTCACCTGCATCCTCTCTATAGAGTCAGACTGAGAGCAGGCTTTCTGGATGAGGTATGTGTGCTCCATATACTCAGAGATTCTCTGTAGAAAGCTCAGGGGCTCATTGAACACAATGGGCATGGTGATTTTAGACAGCTCCTAGAGAACAGCACCAGCAAACAGACTGATCAGGACCAAAAACCATTACAACTTCATGCTTTTAAACTACTAACTGTTCTTAAAGAAACCCTGTATAAGTTCAGTGCTTCAGGGCTATGTCCAGTAGACAGTGTTTAAACACATTCTTAAAAGGGCCCCAATGCACATTCTTAAATGGACAAAAACAGCTGGACTGAGAGCAAACGAATAGAAAACGTTTTTAAAAAAAGTTAAACTATGTCAGCTTGTCATATCAGTCAGATTTGACTACATATAGATAAATTACAGACTTTAAGAGATCTGTCAAGGACTTTCAAGGAGATTTCACCCTTTCTCAGAAGTTGTTCAACTCCTTTGAATAGAACGACAAACACTAAAGGGCATTGTGCACTGAATCCCAAATTTTTAGAAGTGTTTTTCATATTCGTTTTCCTAAAAATTTGTCATGGACAGAAACCTTGCACACTTCAGTCTGATGTATATTTATTAATCAGTTGCGAAAAAAAAACTGTTCTAAATTAAAGGACACTGCATGCGTTTTTTTCTTTCCTACTGTGACAAATATTAGAGGTTAACAGCTTCTTTAAGGAGAAAAAGAAACACAGGGCTTGTCCGTCAGGAATTGATTGTGGTTTGTAATTGCTGTGTTCTCATGTGAGTGACAGCTGCTGGAGGCCAGGGATTATTACTGACCCACTCTCATGTCATCACAGAACCGGTATGGTTTCATATGATACGAATATGAAATGATATGAAAAATAAATGATGAGGTTCATTAAAGAATTAACATGACAATCCACAAAAATGTGATTGTTGCGCTAAAGCTGTTGCTAAAATAATTATTCATTTATCCTTACCAGTCCAATACATTTCTTGAGAATGCTCCACACACTAAAATCATTCCTGGAGAACATGGGGGCAGGAAGAGACGACCTGAGAGGGCAGAAGAATTTCATAAGCATTAGGTGTACCAGTATGAGTATTTTAAATGAACAAGAATGAACTGCAAAGATGAGACGAAGAATGATAAGCTTGAGAAAGAAGAGAGAGAGAGAGAGAGAGAGAGAGAGAGAAAAAGAGAGAGAGAGAGAGAGAAAAAGAGAAAGAGAGTGAAAAAAGATTAAAGGCAGAGACAAAGAGCATGATAAAAGAGCATATGGGTCACAGCACTGGAATCTGGCTTTACCTGTGCTTCTTAATTCCGTTCTCCTGAGGAACCGCTCCATTGTTCTTCTGAACGCCGGCATACACTACAGCATCTTTAAAACTGGCTTCTGATGTGCCTTCACACGACTCGTCTGAATCCAAGCCTGGGACACATAAGCATGTCTTATTTAGAGATATTCAGATAGACAGATGCATGACTGTAAAAAGTATATATATTGACCAAAACGTGATTATGTTCATTGATATCACCCTTAAAAATACATGTCTTAAAAATTAAGAAAACCTCAGCCTTCAGGAGCCCAGCACAATGACCTGCAAAGGTCCGTATCGCCTTGTTTATTTATTCATAATATTATTTTCATCTCAGCAATGACAGAAGCCATCAGACCATTTGAACACAGCACTACATAATTGAAGCCATCAACAAACTGCAGTAAGCCGACACCAGAACGGCACGCCACGTTGCAGCCACTCAATCATAAACACACAAGAATGAAGGACAGAGTCAACAGTGGCCAAAACACTAACAATAGGGGACAAATTAGAAAGCCCTCAAAAAAAACACAGCTGTTTTATACTGCTGTGAGTAAATGTTTTCATGACATGCGACAGCTCTGGATGGGCTTGTGTCGCAGATGTCATGCTACAAATTTAAAGGGATAGTTCACCCCCCAAAAATAACATTCTTTCATTAATCAATCATGTCATAAGACCTTTATTCATCTTCGGAAATACATCAAAAATATCTGAATTTGTGTTCAGAAGACGAACGAAGGTCTTACTGGTTTGGAACAACACAAGGGTGTGTAATTAATGACATTATCCATTCATGATTAATGATATTTATCATCCATTCATTTTCATTTATCCATTCATCACCACTACAATCACGCGCTTAATGTCTGTGATTGGTTACGGTGCTATTCGGCTGCAAAAAGTGCGTAAATAGACACTTCATTAGACGCTAAACATACCTGTGATTAAATTTTTTTTTTTTTTTTTAATAAATCAGCCCTACCATCATATGCCATTTAAAATGTCTTACCTGTGACGGCATCATAGAACTCGTCTTCATTGTTCATTGTGGATAATGGGTTGCCAACACAGGGTCTCTAAAACATGGTCTCTCCTTCACTTTCTTGTCTCTGGAGACACATCCAAAACAGGGACACCTGTGGAGAGAGAAAAAGTCAAAACCAGACTCACAAACAAGAGATCAACTTAACCTTTCAGTCAGTTTAAAAACAATATACTGAAATGGACAAAAATCCCATCATTCACCTGTTCCAGAGATCTTAAAGCCTACATACATCTGTCATGTTTGACTGAAACTAGCCGGCCGCTCTTGAACTGAGAGGTGGAGCCAGTATAGGTCTCCTCCCATGGGTTTCTATGCAGGAACGCATTTGATATAGAACTGAACTTTGGACTGTCTACTTCCAAAGAGTGTAACCTGAAAGACAGACCGATCTGTTCTGTGACGCATACGGGACAGCCTTATCTCAGTCTAGACGAGACCTGAGGGAACGCTTCAAGCGCGGTTAAAGTCTATTAAACAGCTACGCAACTATACGTAGCCATTGCGGAGTTATTAAAGAAAGCTTGCTGAATGTCTTTCCCGGTCTGTTTTGTGTTCGGCAAACTCCCTGAGCACAAATTACTGGAGAGCAATTAGCAGTTTTATTACAGCCCCAGGACAACTCTCAAGTCTTTAAGTAACACAAAAAGCAAAGAAAAATCAAGCAGTACTGAAGATTTCTTTATTGCTGCACTTCTTTGACAATTATGACGTCTTGGCCGTCTCACACAGGAAATTCAAAATGAGTCAACATACTATTAGGTCAGATTTGCAAAGCAAGGTGCTAACCTACAAATATAAGTTATGCAATGTTTATTGCTTTTGAATAATAAACCTTATCAAACATTTTCATTAGATCGACCAATCTGCAATATTAGAAAATACATTATGACAAAGCACTTTCTTTGTGTTTCATCCATCGGCTGTTGATTTAATTTTGATATTCAGCTGTTTTACTTGAAATGAATGTAAGCTTGCAGTCAATTTTAAGAAAGGTTTAGGTTTAAAGTGGACTAAAAGACCTAATAAAAGTCTAATAAAACATAGCTATCACACGATTTTTAAATTCAGATGATATTAAATATCCATTTTCCTTGCATGCATGAATAAACTCATTGTTCAGCATAAGTTTCAAACAGCTATTTAAAAGCATCTCAACCATTTTCCAAAGCCTAATTGGTTTCTGATGACTCAAACCATGTGATGCTCGTTTTCAATTGGGAATTGTTTTCCTCAGAGCAGGTCAAGGTTATTTATGAGTTTTTAAGAGGGAAAAGTCAGGGGTTAGGCCACTCGTGAGTAAACCAGAGAGTAGGAAATGAGTCTAACTGCAGCGTGGAAGACAACTTTCAGCTGTCTATATCAAGGTCAGACCAACTCTTAACATTAACAGATTTTTCAGGTTTCAACGAAAAGGGATGTGAAGGTGTGAGATGTTTTCTTAAAGGGATAGTTCATCTAAAAAAAAGAAGAAGAAGAATAAAAAGGTTTGTCACCATTGATAACTTGCCCTCATGTTGTTCCAAACATTATCTCCACTAAACATAATAGGAAAAACTTTCACATTTTGATTGAGCTGCATACATTTTTTTTTTTTTTTTTGAATGTATATGAAAAGACAGGAGAAAGTCTTTTGCGTTCCATTCAAGAGAGAAAGTCGTATGGGTTTTGAATGACAAAAATTTCATTTTAGGGTGAACTATCCCCTTAAATACACATTACAGCCAATGTCAAAATAAGCAAAGGGTCAACAGGAGGTACCATCAGTCATTTGAAATCAAACACAACAGAGAGAGAGAGAGACAGTATTGCTCAAGGTTTTCAACACAATCTGATACATTATCTTTGATGCACTTTCACCTACATGAGAAAACAAGTGTTCTGCAATCAGCTGAACAGTTAAAATAACACAGACATCTCAGTCGTCCACTGAGACACGGTGTTGTGCTAGAGTAATGATGTCTGATCTGGGAATAGAGTTCCCCGGAGCGAGAGGAGCACAATCAGAGACGACCGAATGCGGGTGCCGTGGCAACCCATAATCACGCACAATGTGTCTGCGTGAAAAATAAAGACTCAGGTGCAGGTGTGGTAGTGAGAACGCTGGGTCTTACGAGATCCAGCACACAATCAGGTCCTTTCACATTTGAACAGACTACTGTTCGATTGAACCAGGGGATAAAAGTGAAACTTGCGAAATGAAGGGTTGACCGAATGGATTTGGAATAATAATCACCCATAAGGAAAGAATCGCTTGGGTTTCCTACAGTTATTTGCTGGTAAGGATCTGTAGAATTAATTGTGCATTATTGCATTTTATTGGTTTTAATAAAAGCAGCTAAAATTCTCAAAGGAATAGTTTACCCAAATATGAAAATTTGCTTAAAATGTACTTACTCTGAGGGCATCCGAGATGCAAAATTTAACATTACACTTGCTAACCAACAGATCCACAGAAGTCAATGGGTGCCATCAGCAGACAATAAAATCCACAAGTAATCCACCCAACATCTATTAACATCCTGAACACCTCTATCTATAATATTGCTTTCTCCAGTGAAAAAAGTAATCTTGTCATTAGGAGAAAAATATGCACAGATAAAAATCTCCCTTTAGAAGCAAAACGTCCAGTTATGTTGATAAATGGCGATGTGAGAAAACAGAAGATGGACTTTGACACAGGAGAAAGAGTTACAGATTATAGACTGGTATTTTGGCAAGTACTGATGGTTCAAAGCTGAAACGCCTCAATGGCAGATTTGTTTCTTACAAGCACACAGATTTTCACTTCACACGAGGATTGGAGTCATGCAGATTACTTGTGGGTTTTTGTGATGTTTTTATCAGCTGTTCGTTTCATTCTGACGGCACCCATTCACTGCAGAGCATCCATTGGTGAGCAAATGATGTAATGATACATTTCTCCAAATCTGTAAGAAACTCATCGACATCTTGGATGTCCTGAGTGTGAAATCTGTTAGCAGTTAGCAGTGGCAGAGAGGAAACACCTAAAAGGGCATGACAGCATAATAAAGTGACTGTAGGGAAACACACAAACACCCACGATACTTCACAAGTGGAATGTATCACAGTCTTCTGCGTTACTCACAGTTTCTTTGCGTCCTATGGAATGTAGTTTGTTTGGGAGAGGTGCAAGCACATACCTGATAATGACACACACTAGTAGTTAGCAAGTCAAGGCGGTGTTGGGAATCTCCATGTATGCAGACATAAAACAAAGCAGTGACACCTTGCTTTAGTCTCTGGAATGTGGCCTGATACTCCTCTATATCGGTCTACAGACTTGCCCCAAGCTACACACAACATAACACCTCAGGAACGGAAATCAAGTCATAACTGTACGGTGGTCCACGTGGCAGACAATACTGTACCCTTTTACCCACTTTAACACTGGTAATGGACTAGTGCGACTTTTATAGGTTACATAGTTTTCTATCAGATATAAACGCCATTGCTGCAATTAAAAGTCTACATGAGTCAACATGACATTATGCAAATAAGTCAAACACTAGTACACAGGCACCTAAAACCTGACAGTTTTGCTAAAATAGGACATTTAGAATGATAAATAAATACATTGTCTTACAGTAAAGTACGATCCCTGTCATGTACTGAGCAAGTTGTTTCAAATTTATAACATGCTGGTGCATAAAGCCTCAGGGAAAGGCAAACTTGTTCATGTCGGAGCAGAATATGTTAAGATACTTAAACAGATGAAAATACCTGCAAAGCAAAGGGTTTACTTTTAATAGGGAAATAAGCTGAGGAAACGACAGCAGAACAACCCTCGCACACTCCTACCGCGAGTCTTTTCTGGATATTTTGGTTTATTTGTTTGACTTAATTGTCAAACGTGGGAAAAATGACAACAGGACTGTAAGATTCAGGACTCTCTCTCTAATAAATCTGGGCTGTGATGCGCTGCCTAACTTGACAGCATTTTCGAGACGTTCTGGTTTACTCGGTGAGTTTTGCCAGTTCACTCAGAAGTGTTGTGCATGTAGGCAGCTCCCTAGGTTAGGAGGCACAGCCGGAGCCTGTAAACAGATGCTAACGGGCTAAAGCTCCAGCAGCTAACTGACAAACTTACTAAGCAAAGGCGCGATAGCTTTTCGTCCGCTGGAAAGTGTTGCTTTTAAACTTGACATACTGGCGTGAATGAGTCGAAAGAGCTACTTTTAAACAAGAAAATCGTTACCTGTGATGATGGCAGAATTTCTCTTCTCTTGGGCAGGGATGCTGCTGCTGCTGCTGAAGGGCTGGCACACAGCCGGAAGAGACCGATATGGGCGGTATGATTGACGGGCCTCTTGGCCAATTATAGTGCGGGAATTTCGTCGCCTGACGGGTTACGTCAGAGCAAGACCATTTGCGTTGTAGTTGCACAATAATGTGTTTATGATGCAGCATTGGTTTGCTTAATCTCAATAACATTTACTTTTAAATTACTTAATACGGGACGCATTATATAACATGTTTCATATATGATAGCGAATAAACGTATGCACGATTTAATGATTTGATTTATTTTAATTAATTAAAAATCTTTACAAAAATGGACCAAAAGTCACTATAGTTTTCCACAAAATGTACATAGTTACAGTTATTGTTTTAACTTCAAATAGGTATTGCCTGGTACTGTTACTAAATGAAATTAAAAATAGCAGAAGGAATCTACAGAAGAATGCTTCAAGAAATAAACTAAACTAAATCAATTACATTAATATTATAATGCCAAAAGAAAGATGTAACTACTGCATTTTATTAGTTATGATATACATACAGCATGACAATATTCACATAAATAATGTTATTGGAACATGAAGTATATGCATTTATTAAAATATTATAACATTATAATATAATATAATATAATTTAATTTTCATAAATATAAATTTGGAACAAAAAGTATAAGCATATATTATTTATAAAATTATATTATTTATAATTTTAATGTCACATATTAATATAATTAATTTCTAATATATATTGAAACACACACACACACAAATATAGTTTTTTTAAAATAGTTTTTAGATGTCCATAAGTAATATATATATATATATATATATATATATTAGTGCTGTCAACGGATTAATCATGATTAATCACATCAAAATAAAAGTTTTTC